>QGMF01000198.1:0-51411 GCA_007821475.1 Lachnellula arida
CAAATAAGCGAGCTCGCTTAGGGTGGGTTGTCAAACAATGGGCATTTTCATGAGACTACCCCACCGATTATATCTACGCATAAGGAGAACTTGTGATAAAGTAATAAAGAAAGACAACTAGTTTAAATTCACAGTTGGACCTCATAACCTTGGGGAAAGCAATAAGCGCATCTAATTAAAATATAGAGAAGAAGCAAGGGCACTTGCCACATTAAAGTAATCTATCTTTGATTGCAAATTATAAGCAGAGCTACCTTCTTAAGCTACCTAAACCTTGATACTTTCTTCATATTCAGCAGGATCGCTCCCAAGATATGATTTTCAACTTCGACCCCTGTAGTAACAGTCGCACAGTAGCCGGATCAACCTACTTAGAAGAAGAAGCCCCAGTTCCAATAATCGTAGCTGTAGTCGCGGCATACAAATTATACATATTTGGACCTCCACACATGTGACTCGAGTCTCCCTCACATTTCATCGTGCAAGCATTACTGCCAGAAAGACTGCTAGGTTGCGGTGAGGGTGCTGCTGTATGAGCAAAGCATTCTCGTCCGTATTCGACACCAACAAAGGCATATGTTGTGGCGGGTGTAGCGGAGAGCCGTGCGAGTGCTGAGGAAATACAGAGCTCCGGACTCATGTTATTGTCACTGAAGAGCTTCGGCATGTTATGTGCTTGGAAAGGGCCTCCAGCCGGGTCAGAGAAACATCCAAGAGATGTAAAGCCTTGGATTGCTGAAGTGGTGACGCTGGCCGTGGATGTGGTAATGGTGCTGGATGTTGATCCAGGACCTGGAGGGGTTCCGCTGGAGCTGCTAGATATTGACACTGATATCGAAGCAGTTGTTGACGACGAAGATGATGTACCTGAGACTGATTGGGCGATTGATCCAGCCGTTGAAGTTGAAGTTGATGATGAACTTGAGCCAGGGATAGAATCCGAACCAGGAACATATTTTGTTCGGTCATAATAGATTGAAACGTAGGTTCCATCACCGCCACATGCCTGTGTAATATCTCCGGGGCAGCTCATCTCACACTTTTTTGCAGTGTTGTTGGTATACTTGATGTAACTGGGTGCTTTGTTTCCACACCAGCACTGTGTATGATATTCGGTCCCAGCAAAGATATATCCAGATGTGAAGCATGTAGCTTGACACCATCCATTTTCATTCGTAGCATTATTGAATTGCTTGACAAGTTGACGCCCGGCTCCATCATAATAGCAACCAAGGTAAGAATACTCCGCTGTGCCGTTTGGCAGAAGGGGGCCTACTTGCCTGGTAACAATATTTGCAGAGATGGCAACGTCGTGAACCCCAAAGTTAATATCACTGTATCTTGTCAGTTCTGGGATCTATAATCAAGAATGATACTCACTCAACGTTCAAAATCCAGACGTCTGAAACAGTGTGATCAGGCCGATTGACTCCAAGTGGTGCTGCAACAATAGAAACCTGACCCAGAGCACAAGTATTGACGTCAATCTTCTGAGCTTCATGTAGATCTGTGCCATGATTTGGTGCCAAAAGCTCCACATCAATCGGTGGCTTACTTTTCGTGATCGTCAGTGCTGATCCTCCCGAATTGCAAATTCTGATGTTCCGAGAAACTGTATTGCCCGCTACAACATTACCAAAGTCCATATTGACAGGCTCAGAAAAGTCCCAACCGCCTTCAATAGTAGAGACAGAAATGTTGGCAATAGGAGCTGTCGAGGCTGAGCCGGTCAATAATACATAACCATTTCCTCCTGTGGTCCACCATTGCACAAATATGGAGTAGGCGCCTGTTTCGGTTGCTAAAAATTGGACGGGAATTGATAGACCTTGGCCAGTTGTGAGCGTGTCTCCAACATTGGGAAGACTTGAAGAACTAAATCCATTTCCCAGATCTCCATTGGTGATATTCTGAAAAGCGATAGGGCCATCGTCAGTATCCACGCTACTTGTCCACGCGCTGCCCAAAAAAGTTAAGTTCTGGGCTCCGACGTTTTGAAGAACGAGTGAAGCTGAAAGGCCTGTTTTAGCGCTGTCAGAGCCAACAACAATTCCTCCGAGATCAACCTCGGGGGGATTAATGGTGAGATAAGCGAGCGTAGAGACAGTATTTCCAGTGAGTGAGATGGGAAGAATGTTACTATACTTGGGGACGGCATTTGTGGTGTACAGGTTTAGGTTGGTGCTTGCTACTCCGGGCTGAACCTTTCCAAATGAAGCATTCTGTGCATCGTTGATTGAAGATTGGGTAAGGTTCCAGACGACGGGGAATTGGAACGTTTGACCTTTACTTAGCTGTCCTTTTGGAAGAGTGGAGTTGGAGCATTGCCAAGTTGCATCTCCGGTTGTACAACCATTGACCGAGGTGGGAATCAATGCCGTGCAATTGACGATCTGAGTACTGGTAGAACCGATTGGGGTATCTCCAAAATCGACGGGCTGAGAGCACAGAAGAGGTAAAGAAACGGGAGATCCAAGACAGAAGACATTGCCGTTGGTATCTGAAACATAGAGGCGACCATCTCCGAAAGATGGGCGTTGGAATTTGTTCAATCCACCCGTAGCTGTCAAAGGAATTGACTTGAGAACGCCATTAACTGGAACTGCATTGAAAGCTTGGAGGCCAAGGTTGGGGTCTGATATCCAGAGAATGCCAGTACCAGCTTGACCTTTGTATGAGGTGATGGTAGGAACACCTGGATCCAATTAGAAAACGACAGAAGAAGCAGGAAACTCTTTTACCGATTCCGACTCTGCCAGCCGAGTTTGTTGCTGTTTGCCCAACAAGGGTGAACAATGGAGCTCCTTGGGAATCCAGACCGATTTTATAACAGACCGTCGGGAATCCTACAGGGGTAAAGCTTTCATAGATCAGCATTTCTATTGGCACCTTAGAGCTGAGATTGAACTGACTATATGAACCCGCCTTCCAAAGGATACGATCCTACACCTCCAAAGACAGATCCTTGAGCAAGGATAGTCTGGATGATGTTATCAGTTCCTATTTGAGTCAGCCTTATGACCTCTGAAACGCAAAGATTATATACCTCCGGGACCTTGTTTGAAGCCGCCAAGATTATTGGCATTCAGGATGCTGAGCAACATTAACCAACATCCCGATACGTAAGTAGGAATCCATACTAAGCTTTACCATTCTTCCCAACGGTAATTGCAATTCTTGAGACCCCAGTTCCGCTAAACACCGCTGGATCTAACAGCGTAGCCCCTGAGGATCCGAGATCTCTGTCGCCTGCGTCCATAGACAGGTATTCATATGGCTCGAAATAGTCTGTCAAAGAAACTTTGCCGGAGGCTGACACGGTGAAACTACCCACAACCTCGTCAAGGGTTGATAAGGGTACTCGACCGGACGATGGAACGTCACCATTTGCGTGACCTTCTCCATTCCTTTGGCACCGTTAGTTGATACTGCTCTTCTTCATCTGCGTTTCGACCACATAAAGATGGCTTACCCTGTAACAACAAAGAAACGGTTTCCATCTGTGGCGAAGCCCATTCCAGATTGCCAAATACCCTTTGCAAATGTCAGAGCTGCGTGTTACACGACGTATGGACTCAAGGTCTCACCGCTTTGCCTCCCTTCTGTGCGGTGATATCGGTCACGACTGGTGGGGCTCCAGGACTAGACTCCATTGCAAAAAGGGTAGTCACACCTGATAAAACGTAGTTAGCTCGGTAATCTCGGCAGTGAAGAAGGGGAACCATGCCAACTCCAGGAGTAGTGCTGACACCAACTATCATGCCAGTATAATTAAAGAGATCGCAATGACCTCCAAACCCTCCCAGTACAATACCATTTATTATGGTCAATGACGGACGTTGTAAAACCGTACCGCCGATAAAGTATCTGGATTGTCAGCTAGCGACAACAGTAATTCACTGAGACTTGCCTCGTATTATCATTATCCGCGAAGTTTCCATCAATGAGAACGGGAAAGCCAGGTTTGTCTTGTAAGGTATGAATATCCACGCCATAAAGCTTGTAGATTCCTATACCTCTGTTAAAGGGACCCAGAGAGCTTGCCTTTCTGATGCTCACCATTTGCCACGCCACCAGATGAGGCACCGTTCTTGTAGCCTTTGGAGAAAAAGTACGCCGTGTTTGTATTGGAATCTATGATCGGTGCACCCTATACACAATTAGTTTACGAACCATGAGTTAACGGTCCAACTTACAGTGATGCCGATGTAGTCAGGTATGTCCGTACAGCCGATGTCGCTTTGCAGGAAAGGCGGTTGGACGATACGAGAATTCAACATGGTCCCATTGACAGCATCGAGGGTTCGAATAACATTCATAGAAGAAGCCAGGAAGACAAGCTGGGATGCACCAGGCGGGGTGTACACAAGCGGCTTCGCATACCATTTCTCCTTGGCGCCGTAGGCATTTTGCCACAGTATTCCAAAGTTTTGAGAGCCAACGATGGTCGGCTGCATGTTATGGTTATCGAGATAGCCTGACTGAGCTGGATCCGCATCTTGAATCTCGTCTGTGGGTGCGAGAGAATGTACGAGGATGGGCCAGAATGCCACGAGAAAGACACATAGCCACATGGCGACGAATCTGGAGGTTACAATGCTGTCGGGAAATGGAAACAAGGTGACTGAAAATGGCAGGATTCGAAAGAGGGGAATGGGGAAGATGGAAGATGGAAGATTGCAACGCAAGTACATGGCGGGAGATTGCAGAAAAAGGTGGTCATGATGTTTTAGCGCGATTCCCTTCTGGGCAGAGAGGAGAATACATACAAAGGAGACCGCCCGCTCTTGGACAAATGGACAGAGCCAGCTATTCCCATGAATATTCTAAAAAGATGGTACTAATTCTTCATTTTGGCTTGACCCGAAGCTGCGGAATTTCTCTGAGCTGGTACACAATCTTCGGCTTGATTTAACATTGGGGAAGTAAACTTGGAACACATGTATTACCCCTCTAAAAGGTTAGATAGCATAGTCCTACTGTGTATCATCCCCATTAAACTGACCGACGAGGTAACAGCAGGTCCGCTGACGTTTTTCACGGCCAGGAAGCTACGAGATGATTACCTAGGGAAAACCTGACCAGTCCCAGCCCTCCTTCCATCTCGAAACCGCAGATTCTCTAGGTATCATTTCTTGGCATTTCCAGCGTGTCTGTCATACAAGGCACAATGTCGTAGCAAGGAGCACGAAGAAAGCACTTACCAGCGTAGCATTGTGGAACGGCTGCTTTGACATTCGCATCCTCCCCAGAAAGGACAGCCTCTTTGTGCGAACATCACGTACGTGATTTTGAATGGTGCTTTAGATGGTATAATTCGTAAAGAGACTGACTATAGGGCCTTGACCGTTGACGGCGTGAAAGTTGATGATGAAGTGCGGTCGATAGGACTAAGCGCGCTGGAGCTTTCGGGGAACAAATCACTGAAACACGCTAAATTAGGTCAGCCACAGCCGAAAATCCAGGGATCGTTTCGTTCCCCTCCCCCACATCTACAGTACCCTTACAGTAGGCTACCTTACGTCCTATGTATGACATATTGATGAAACATTCAACAAAGGCTCTTCACTATAATCGTTTAGTAAACCCTCAATCTCAAATCTTTTAATAATACTATACTGGAATAATACCCTTCCTCCCAAGACACGAAAATATACTCTACGGAACGCGAGACGCGACACGTTCCCTTCTACCATAGCTTTCCAACCTTAATAGTCCACCGGGTCTTCCTTCTTAGTTCCCTTCAGTCACATTGGAACATGAGAAAGTGAAGTTAAACTCTGTGTTTAATATTGTCATATCTCATTCATGCCATGTTTCCCTTTACTGCACGCACACCTATCTATGTTGAATACGGAGGTATCACCAACGCCATCTCGCACACTCCTAATCTCAAAAACGCACCCCAGACCGACCGTGTTCCTCAATTAGAGACGAACAACGCTAACATTCAAGATCCCCTTCTCCTCCCTCAACCCCGCTTCAACGTCCTTCCCCACCTCCCCCTGCACACTCAAAATCATCAACGCCTCATTCTCCTCTCCTCCCTCTCCCTCGCCTTCGCCCTCAGCTCCCTTCTCCAGCGCCGCAACATTCATACTTCTGATATTCACGCCCGCTTTCCCAAGTATGTTCCCCACTCCCCCAATCTTGCCTGGACGATCATAGTTGTGTAGGATCAAGAGTGTTCCCTCTGGGACAAACGACGCGCTGAACCGATCAAGTCTCGTGATGAATATAGAGTTGCCACTAACATACCCACTGATAATTCCCTCTCCCTTGCCACTCGCCCTTAACGTAACCAACGAGGCATAAACCATATCCCCAGCTGAGCCACCCCGGGTATGGACTTCATTAATCACAATCCCCTTTTGCTTCGCGATCAGATTCGCATTCACGATATTCACGTCCCTGCCACCACTATCGGAAATCGAGGACGTAAGACCTTTAACGAGCGCCGCAAACAATGGTCTAGTGTTGGAAATGGCAGCCAACTCGCCTTCATATACCAGATCGAAAGCTGTGCCGACTTTCCCCTGAGAGGTATAATGCTGCGTATAAAGTCCACCCATCTTCTCCACAAGCTTCACGAACGGCTGTAATTTCCTGTACTCCTCTGGCAATATCAACGGCGCATTAACAGCGCTCGTAGGTAGCCCTCCTTGCAATATTGAAAGCACTTGAGCACAAACATCCATGGACACATTTTCTTGTGCTTCGACGGTACTTGCGCCAAGATGCGGTGTAGCGACCACTTTGTCATGACGGCAGAGTGCTTCAGCTGCTGAGCCTGGAGCGGGTGGTTCGGATGTAAAGACGTCAAGGCCTGCACCTGCAATAGTACCGTTTTCAAGAGCTTCGAGCAATGCAGCCTCGTTGTAAACACCACCTCTGGCCACATTCAGAATCTTAGCCGTCTTTTTCATAGTCTCAAGTTCCCTCTTTCCAATCAGATCCAGCGTGCTAGCAATGAGTGGCGTATGAATGGTAAGGAAGTCCACTTGCGGAAGTAAAGAAGGTAGGTCCGAGACAAGTGTAGCAGACGCTGAAGCCGCGATTTCGGGACTTGCGTAGGGATCGAGAGCCAGGACGGTCATGCCGAGTCCTACACCCATGCGAGCGACTTTCCATCCTACTTTCCCTAGACCGATAATCCCAAGTATCTTGCCGCCCACTTCTGTGCCGACGAGTTTACTGCGATCCCATCCTCCATTGCGGAGATTTCGGTCTCCTGCTGGCACGTTGCGGGCAACGGACATGAGGAGGGCGATGGTGTGTTCGGCTGCTGCTACGATGTTTCCGCTGGGGCTGTTGACGACAATTATACCGTGTGTGGTTGCTGCCTCGACGTCTACATTGTCGACGCCTACACCAGCTCGGGCGACGACTTCGAGATTTTTGGCAGCTGCAAGGACGGGGGCTGTGACTTTTGTCTCGGAGCGGATGATGAGGGCGTGGTAGTTGGGGATTATGGAGATGAGCTCCTCAGCGGAGAGGCCTTTGCGTTGGTCGATGTCGAAGTGGGGTAAAAGGAGAGCGAGGCCATCGGGAGAGACTTTCTCTGGGATCAGAATCTTTGGGCGTGAGGGACTCGAAGAGCTTTCGTATGTTGGGAGGGCAGAAGGCGCCATGTTTTCCGCGTTGTTCGAATTGGTGATCGTTGCCTAGCGGGGTAGTATGTGAGGAAGGCTTGACTACTGTACGGAGGAAGGTAGGAGCTGGTCAATTCATGTAGGCAAGGCAAGCATGGAAAATGAATTGGAGTAGGGGAAGGAAAAGAAAAGAAGGAATTGACAGAAGAAACCCCACGTTATCCCACTGTCCCACGCCTGCAATGTATACCGTGTAGTGTCTGCGATGTCGCTGCATGGAAGTGTAGAGCCCAGTCCAGTCCAGT
The DNA here is from genome assembly GCA_007821475.1 of Lachnellula arida. NCBI lineage: Eukaryota > Fungi > Ascomycota > Leotiomycetes > Helotiales > Lachnaceae > Lachnellula > Lachnellula arida. The sequence goes on from QGMF01000198.1 coordinate 7,898, forward strand.
CCAGTCATTAGCATTCCCCGCATAAGGCTAACGCACCTGCCGGAACTACCCCACCATCCAGGAACGACCGAGTATCGCTTGGCATGCAAGGCTCGCCCGGTTGTAGATGCACTTGATCACCTGAGAGAGAAAACGAAGCACGGCTGCAGGTCATTTCTCTACAATATAAGTAGTCATATTTGACAAGTGCTAGCCTAGCATTTATCAAGGTTTCGTAGACCGATCGGGAAACATACCCACTCGGCTTGCATCCAGACCGTCTCCTACCAGTTTGCTCTTCCCTTCAACTTCTCATTTTGAACAACCTCAATCCAGTAATTGTCCGGATCTAGAACAAAGGCCACATTCTTCATACGACCATCTGTGAGTCTCTTCTTCCAGTTCACACCTTGCTCCTCGAAGCGCCGGCACGCACCATCAAGATCATCGACCGACACGCCTGTATAATTAGCTTCATCCACTCAGAGTAGAACATTGCTGCTTACAAATATGACCGAATCCTTGAGGCTCGTCGTTACCGTTGTGATACTTGAAATCGGCATCCTTCTCAGTACCGTGATTCCAAGTCAACTCTAAAAGTCCCTCTCTCCCTGCAGTTGGATTAACACCATTTGCAGAGGTGGTTGGAACACCCATTTCACCGGGGTATGCAAGGAAATAGAGTGTGAATTTCGCATCTTTGTTCTCGTTCGTCCGCATCAGAGTCATCCCCATAACCTCCTGGTAAAACTTCAATGATCTCTCGTGGTCCTTGATCCGAATCATTGTGTGGTTCTATGCCAATCAGTATGTACCAGAAATATGTTGCCACGGCCTTACCATGCGGTATGTTTGCAGATCTGTAGTCTTGATATCCTCAGTCTTTTCAACAGAATTCTGGCTAATGATCTCTACCCAGTATCCATCGGGGTCGAGAGCAAATGCGATGCTACGCATTCGTCCGTCCGTCAACTTCTTCTGGAATTTGTAACCGGCATCCTCGATTCGTTGGCAAGCGGCCTGGATATTGTCGACACTGATACAAGTATGACCAAACCCCCTCCCAGGCTCACTGTTGCCGGTAGCAACTTTGTAATCAGGATCGTTCTCGGTTCCATAGTTATGTGTCAATTCGATCAGACCTTCGCGGTCGGTAAAGTGATTGCCATGTGAGAGCGCCTTCGGAGAGTCATAGCCCATAAAGTAGAGGTCGAATTTGGCTTCCGGTTGTTCGATCTTTTGAATCATCTTCATACCGAGGTGTTCATAGAACTTGACTAGGGGTGGAAGTTAGGAAAAGCATTGTGCTGTAAGTATTCTGGACGTACCTGACTCCTTGGGGTCCTTCACTCGAATCCTGGAGAAGGATCAGCATGATTACATAGAATACAATGTATGATTTGCTGCCGCACATCGAGTGATTAAACTTGTAGGTCTTCAAATCCGTAGCCATGGTTGCGAAGGGTCTGCTAGCTATCGAAGTGTCAGTACCCCAACATTAAGAGCTATTTGGTCAACAGAGACTCGTACCTGAGTCTACAATGCTATGTCGAATGAAGGTTGATCTGAAGGTTCTCTGGAATATGCGGACTGATTGCATAGAAGAGGACGAGGGGTGAGTACTGGTAGTTGTCAATGTGTAATGAGGGTGAAGAAAAGACCGAAGGGGAATTGGAGGAGAGTACAGTACAGTACGGTAAATCCGCATCCACCCCGCCTTCGCTCGCCTAGGTATGACGTGGAAGGAGCGTGAAAATAAATATCTAGGGCTAGGTACTCTAAGGTACAGCCGAAGGGAGAATACCTTACGGGCAGATGCGGGTTTTCAACCACTGTGTGGCTACTATAGTAGCGTGTTGACACCGTGTCACACGATAGAGCCTCGCTTAATAGGAAAATGACGTATTTTTCTAATGTTCTGAGCTTTATAATTCTTCGGGATTGCTCTCACTTAATAGAGGTCCACGTTATAATTAAAATAAGTCCAAAATCGATCGATTCAGCGAAAATACACCTATGCGCATATGTTGCGGCTCTTCAGGTGGTGTAGTGGGGCCTACTGCTATTGGCCCCTAGGATACGGCGCCTATAGAGGCCCTATAGCCACTATGCAGGTTCAGGGGTGCAGCCAATTAAGCGAAGAGCGTGTGACACGGTGGCTACACTGACTTTCGCGTGTTACCGTGTGAGCGTGTGGGCACCGTAGCGACACTATATTACAGAACCCGCTTGGGCCCATAAGGTAATCAAGTAGCAATAGAAACAGCCAACTATCCAATACTCGAGAATGGTATGAACGAAAGAGAAGTAGACTCCGGGTAGCTGATGAAGGAGAGGGGAGGGATAGTTCTACAGCAGTTGAATGGGATCATTTTAGGGCATGTTTGAATGCCTCTCGGCTTTTTCTACTTCTTCCTCTTCCAGGCTCTGAAGGTAGTCGTGGAAAGTAACGCGGAACTCGGTATGCCAGGCCTAACAAATAACACAAACTGCCGTGTTGACTGCTCCGATATAGAGAATCCTGGGGTTGAGGGGATGGGATGACATACTGTATCTCCAACTGGGTGAAGTAGATTATGCAAAGCGTCCAGGCCAATTGCTACCAAAGACGCAGGAGAATTGTTCCAGGACCAGGCTTGCTATAGCATCAGTAACGTATGTATGATCTGTGATCTGTGATTAATACAAATACCTAGGTAAATGCCATAATAATAGGTGTTGGTCCTCTCCTCTGTCCTGTCCCTGTCACCTTATCGCTAGCTCGCTTGTCATTTTAATTTCGCGATACAGTACAGCAATGCGATCCTCAGCTAACTTTCTTCATACGGTACTACAGCATCTTCCCCCAGCTCCCCTTCTTCCTCCTCGAGCCAATGTCCCAAACCATGCTGCTCACTAAACCACTTACGACTTTTCTCTCGCAGAATGCTTCACCCCAGCTGCCAACGCTCCTCCTCATATCGCCTACGGGAAAGCTCCTCTCCAGCTCCTCCCCCCTCCCAGCCTCGATCCTCAGAACACAATCCACGGTAGCTTGCACAATGTGGAATCTCTACAACCCCTTCCAAGCAAGCACCAGCAGTCGGGTCAATACTTCACTTCCTCCTGGGCCAACATCCTTGTCCGGCGCAAACACCCCCGATCTCAGCTCCATAACCATCCAACTCTCCCACGGCACCATGGTCATACGCTCGCTCTCTTGCGGACTCCTCTTCGTAGCAATTGGTCCCTCAATCACACCTACCACAGCGCCGAGCTCACACCACCTCTTATTTCCACCTCATATCGCATCATCACATACCTCGCCTCAAGCTTCGCCGCCTATACATCACGACCTGCATGATGGGCTTGGGGAAAGAGTATTTTCTGGGGGCAGTGTAGCGATTGGCAGCGGGGCGCCGTCGGAAGCTGGGAGTGTGGGGAGTTCTGTCACCGGAGCGAGGACTCATGCGAGCATTTTGGGGATTAAGAGACAAGCGGAGGAGGTAGGGAGATGGCTGGAAACAAGTTTACAGGGCTTTGTGTTGAGTACTGGGGAAGGACGATGACAGCATGGGGATCTACGACGACGGGAAAGAGAATACTTGGACATGATTTCGGAGTTCAAAATCTGCTAGGTCATGGCGTTCTGAGGGCTAGGGATCACGGGATGAAGTCAAGGAGACTTGGAGCATATCCATTTCAACTCAAGCCCCAGGGCTGAATCCAGCTCACTTGCTGGTTGTACTTCCGACGTACCAGGAGAAAGATAATACTGCATCATGATGCATTTCGAAGGCGTTGGGACGATAATTGGGATGGACTGTATCATATCATATGCATGGCGTCCTGGAGGTTCCGAGATACCACGATATATTTAACTACAAACGGCTTTCACCTCGATCAAATACTCGCAATTCCATTGGTATTATCTACGTAGCGCAGCACTTCGCATTATACTTCAACAGTAGGCAAGTGCCACAAAGTATAGATTACTTTCATACACATACAAGCAATGCAGTTTGTCAATACAAGAGCATGGCAAGTGCCAATTTTCAAAGCTTTCTCAAAACTCATAAGCATCGACTGTCGGATTGTTGAATAGATTCAGGTCAGGTGACCAAAAGTCTCTGCTTTCTTATTGAACGAAATACGTTCACGTTTAAACTCCATTCCTTTCGGAGTAATTCAGTATATCAACGAGAACATTCAAGAGGCACCAAGCTCTTACATGACTCACGAGATGAGCAATTCTTTTTCAGCCAAGAGACTTGATCCGTAGAAAGCCTACTGTCCAGTGTCTTCAAACTTTTCAATATTATTATGCAACTGCAGCCAATAGGTGGCTCTGAGTACCTGTTTACATTCCGTACTTGCCGACGGCCACCAGATTTAAGGTTCATGACCTCCTGCCTAGAACTTCAGAGGCATGGTCGTCCCAAACAACTGGGCTCCCACTCTACCGGGCTCCCAATTTCCCCTTATCTAGCCATTTTCTATACGGCTACCGGGCAACGCGGGGCAGCCAGGGATATTGGCCTTGGCAGCCCACAGGTGGGGTTTATCACTACGAACCCTAGTATAATACTTGCACAATATCTCGGGTTGCTGATAAGAATTTGATGCTGACACAACAAAGATAACATGTGTTACTCAATAGACAAATCTATATAAAGGTAAATGTAAGTATTATTCTCTTTTCATTCTTTACTACTCTTTGGATCCAAAGAGAAAGCTCGGAACTTACTCCTGGTACTCCGTAAAGACTGTCAGCTATGCGAACTTTCTCATTCAAAGTGGTTTCCGTGACCACATTACTATACGCTCTGGTTTCTGTGGGATACGCTGTTCCTGTTGTCTATCCACGAACAACAGATCCGTTTGTGTTTACAAACCCCAATGGCCTCAATTTCACACAGATGAATGGTAGTCTGCCAAATGTAACCATCTTTGCAACTGGTAAGCCCTTCCCGAAAACGAGATAATCAGTTACTGATTTTTCAGGTGGAACAATTGCCGGCTCAGGAAGCAGCGGCGTCCAAACAACCGGCTACACAGCTGGCGTAGTCGGTATCCTAACGCTCATCGATGCTGTCCCCGCAATCCTCAACGTCTCAAACGTCGCCGGCATCCAATCATCCAACGTAGCAAGCGAGGACGTAACTTCCGATCTCCTCATCAAAATCGCCAAGCAAATCAACCAGTACGTCTGCGGTGACCCAACTATGGCAGGAGCAGTAGTCACTCACGGCACCGACGTCCTCGAAGAAACCGCCTTCTTCCTCGACGCCGTCGTAAACTGCGGCAAACCCGTAATCATCGTCGGCGCCATGCGTCCCTCCACCGCCATCTCAGCCGACGGGCCCTACAACCTCCTCGAAGCGGTAACCGTAGCCGCGAGCCCTCTTGCGCGGGACCGCGGCGCCATGGTCGTGATGAACGACCGCATCGTCTCGGCGTACTACGTTACGAAAACCAACGCAAATACCATGGATACCTTCAAGGCTCCCGAGATGGGAAATCTCGGCACCCTGGTCTCGGACGTCCCGTACTTCTTCTACCCGCCCGTGAAACCTACCGGCAAGAACGACATCTCCATCGCAAACGTCACGTCGATCCCGCGCGTAGACATCCTATTCGCGTACGAAGACATGAAAAACGACACCCTGTACAACGCCATCGCGAGCGGCGCCAAGGGAATCGTGATTGCGGGCGCGGGAGCCGGCGGCGTCAGCACGTCGTTCGGGTACGTTGTTGCGGATGTGATTGCGACGTATGGGGTTCCCGTTGTGTTTAGCACGAGGGCTATGAGTGGAGAGGTGCCGAGTGTGGAGTTGCCGCAGATTGCGAGTGGGTATTTGAATCCGATGAAGAGTCGGGTTTTGTTGGGCTTGTTGTTGGCGCATGGGAAGAATATTACGGAGATTGGGGAGGCGTTTAAGGGGTCGACTGCTAATTAGATTTGTTGGGAGATTATGATACGAAGTGATGAATTAATGACATATTGGGTACTGACTGGTTCATATGCTTCTTTTTGGACTTGGTTTGTTTTGGATGAACTGAAGATATACTCTAGTTGAGTACTGAGGCTCTTGTTGCATGTCGTACCTTTGCTGTGCCAATTTTTATTTCTTTTTTCTTGTTCTTGTTATCTTAAGTTGTGGTTTGCCTTGAGTGGGAAATTCATCAAGGATGATTACCTTTCGAGCATCGACAAGTGTCATGTGCAGATTTCTAGTCTCTGAAAATTGTCTGTCTCACGGCTTCTTTTCGCTTCAAGTGCATATTGAGCTGTATAGATCAAGTTTATACTATACTTGCTTAGATCTAGAAACATGAAGGCTGTACCAAAACCGTATAAGGAAACTTCTAATAAGAATCAAAAAACTCATAGTCCAACAACCGTTTGTAAATTGAATGGTTCCTAGCAGCCCACGCGTCCTTGTCATGACCACCCTCAAAATATCTGCAAAGCATTAGCAAGGATCTTTCAACCATTTTCACTCACTCACTCCTTCAACGAAAACGGCGCGTCTTCCTTTCCAGTCACCACTTTCCACCAGCCACCCCATGGAAACTCTTTCTGAGACATCACCGTTATGATGGACCAAGGGTAGAAACGAACCAAGCCCAAATCCAACTCGCTCTTCATAAACTCCATCATCCTGGGCCACTCATCGTTACTGATGCCGGGAAAATCCATCTTGATCAAGCTCAGGCACTTCAGCGTCCGGGCATGGCAGCCCAGGACCCGGTAGAGCGTAGCAGAGCACGTGCTCAACTGGTGCAAGACGAGCGTGTGAAGACAAGGCAGCACGAGATCTTTATGCATCAGGATGTCCAAATCGTCAGACCCCTGCTCCGGGTACCAGTATCGCAACCTCGTGCGTCGGAAGCCCAGATACAGGCTCTGCATGCTCTTGGCACAGCTCAGCATCTCGAACATGCGGGACGAGAACCCCGGGACCCAGTAAGGCCACATGTGGATATTGAGGCTCAGCGAGGTGAGGTTGGTGAAGACGGACTTGGAGGCCGCGGATACGCATTTGTAGAGCAGGTACGAGGCGTCGGGAGCCACGTCCAGCACTTTGATGCACGCGCCGCTCCCCTGGATCGCCGTCATGATATCCTCGAATCCGATTTCCTCGACAGTTAACACCCCCGGTGGTATATGCCGAGAGCTAGACCTTCCGTGCGGCTCCGGATAATAATCGTGGGCGCGCAATACGCGACGAAACGCAGAAATGGACTCCGTGAGCGACGAACGGGTAGGCCGAAAGTATTTGTGGCGAACGGCAATTGGATATAGGCACCTGGAATCTTCGATCCGAGAAGACTCAACATAGAAACCAGACAGGTTGGGGAGCTTGCTCATCCCACTCACCAGATGCCGCACCTGGTCCAGCGCCTTCTGGTGCTGCAAGCGGTCGAAGTATTCCTGCGGTCCTGGATGCTCATCGAGCCATTTCTCGGGGTCGGTGATCTTCTTCTTCTTCTTCCGCCGGCGTAATACGAACCTCTTGAGCGACTGCGCAAAAGGTGTGCGCTGGTGCTGGATATGGTAGAACTCGCAGCGCGGCCAGTTGTCGCGGAATTGCTGCAGCGAAAGGTCCTGGAACCAGGTAACGTCGTAGAGGATCTTCGTTACGTGTCTTGCCAGCGATGGGTTGTCGCAGACGCCGTGGAAAACGACAAGGTCTTCAGCGTGGTAACTGAAATATAGTTCTTGGAATAACGGGGCCTGGGTCATGCATTCATGGAATTCGCGAGAGACGAGGCGGAGAGTCTTCCATTGTGTCTTGGTCATGTGGGCGATAACCATCATGATGATTTCCGATGGGATATGCATCTCGCGACGAGGTATATCACGACCAAAGAGGTCTCGGCGCTTCGTTTTGAGATTGAGGAGCACCATGGCTCAGAACCCGTATTCGGGTTTGAGAACGCGAATGGTGGTTCAAGAAGATATGAAGACGGTTTGGGCGGTGCTGGACTGAGGTAGACGGATGATGGTGATGTGTGAAAACTCATTTTTCAAAATTCAAATTGTGCCGTCAGCTAAGCCAATTTGATTCAAGGGCACATACTGGAAAATTGTGACGTTTAGTGACAAGTTTCGGAAGAAGTGTAACCACTGATGGATACTACTTGGAACGGTCGTAAGTGCCTTTTCGATCCGTGGCACGCTAAATTCGCTACTTTACAATGACTTTCGTCCTTCCCCTTCCCCTTCCCCTTCCCCTTCCCCTTCCGCAACGATAATATAAACGTCAAAGCTACATATACAAGTTTTGCAAAAACCGTCTTTTAGGCGGATCTATCCAATATCACTCCGTGAACGCCAGGAATGTCCCACGCAAGGAAATCTATAAGCGCAAGTATGTGTAGCCACATGCCAAAAGTCTACTCAATATCATCTCATCTTATGCCACCTCGAAAGACTGTTCTCCCCATCCATACACTCTCTTCAGACGACTCGCAAATATCAGAAGCAAGTGGCCTTCGATTTGTGACTTATGTGGCCGATGCAATGTAAGTGATTTCTGTATTGCTAGGTCTGGAGGAGGACAGAACATGAAGACCGATCCGAACTTTGGAATTACAGAAAACTTCAAGTCTGCCATTGCAGTTTCGAAAGCCATCCATGTAATGGATCCTCGTGATTGCGATTTTGAAAATAGTGTTGAGAATGTCTTGGCCGTATCTTGCTCCACCTTAAAGATTTGTAGCGGCTCCACTTTTTCTGATTCAGCAGTCGTTGGATTGGGAATTATGTCATATGCAGATGAATGTGGTGGGCGAGTTTTGTGTTTCTGCCTACGTTGTTCAACTCGCACTTCTGGAGTTTCCGCAGATGGTGTTGCTAGTGGAAGCTCAGGTTGTGTGTTCTGCGCAGCCGCTGTTTTCTGCCGTTGATAGTATTCCTGAATATCGGTGACACATTTTTCGATGAGGTCTTGGTAGAGAAAACCCATCTTAGTACCTGTCTTATTAACGATGAATTGATCAAGCGCATTCAAGGCTCCTGCAGCCATACCCGGTTCGGTGAGGTTGTCGATAGGAATTGCGAAGTCCGCTAGATCTAGCTGGGATTTCAGGGGGTCCAGCTCCATCGCCAGCTCCTTTGATCTTGAGACGTACAATTGCCCCTTCTTGAGACTCATTGGAGGTAAGGCAAGTGACGAAGAAAGCGACTGAACAAATCCAACAATCACAGCTAAATCCCCAAAATATTCAAATTCGCTTTCCTCCATCTCTTCTCGTTCCCTGGGATGAGAGCGATGGAGATCGTCTAAATTCTTGATCCAGGTAATTGCTTTAGAGGCATCGACTCCGGGTTCACAAAGACGGAGCATGTAATGAAGCCGTGGATTCTCTATAGTGAGTAGTTCCGGCTTGCCCTTCATGGATACACGTGCAACACCACTGTAAATATCAGACTGGAGTCAGTATTGCTTGATGGAATAAGGTTCGGAGCAGTGAGATGTCTCAGAATAAGTCTACTTTCTAGCAATGCTCTCAAGACATGCGTAGAAAGTAAAAGCAGAATGATATCTGCAACTGAGATTGAGTACATGAAAACCCGGACTTACTTGTCATATACGCCTGAGACGCGCTTGAAATACTTCGATCCCGAGAACGTTTGACACGCATATTATGGACTATCACCGCGTGGTCTCCTGGACCGTTGTCTGGTCCTTTAATATATTGCTCAGAGAGCAATTTAGTAGCGCGATGCTTCAAAATATTCAGCAAGTAATCCGATCCAGGCTCCGTGATATCGCGTAGGTTCAGTTCAGGGATGGACTTGAAGACATCTCCCATAGATCTGTCGCTGGGGTGTTTCAAAACCATTCCTTCTGCTGCACCCGCTTTGACTGCTTGAGTTCGTTGACCTTTGTCAAGAGACCGCCAAATTTCCTGGATTTTGGCTCCATGAATTCGACATTTCCGCGCAAGATCTCTCTGCAGATCCTTTATGACCTTCTCATTCCCCACCGGATTGTCCATTGTGGGTAGATCGAGATCGTCGGGTATATGTGCGGGCGGTATATGTGCGTTAAAAAGATAGCAAAAGTATAGGTAGGTACCTAGGTAGGTATGCGAAACGGACTCGGCGCAGCAATTCAGAACTGAAGAGCTGCAAACATGGTTAGCAGACTGACTATAGAATAAAGCGTATATAATACCTACTACCTACAACACGAATAGCTGGCGAGGATTGTGAGATTTTGCAATGTTAATGGCATGTATTGGTGGTGTTGATGAATTTGTGTCTGAAAGCTGGTGAACGGAACGGCACCAGATGGGGTAGAAACCTTGCCCCGCATTGTCGGCGACTTGATGTTCCGTTCCAGCGCACTAGTCCCTAATTCTCCGGTATGTACGGGAATGCCGAATCTACCTACCTCCGTAGGTACCTTAGGCAGCCTATATGCCTTGGACTTGGTATCTAGGTAGGTAAAGGCCTCTTTCGGATACTTTGTATCTAGTTGGCTCTTGAATTTGATTCTCGGACTGATACTAATATCTCGGACCCCTGGTTTTGGTGGATATGTGGATATCGCTCAATTTGGAATGATACGAAGATTCTTGCCTAAAAGAGAGGCTTTAGCGAGATCAAGGGGCAACGGACAGAAGTCAGCACGAATGCGACGCGCCTTGTTGATATACTTCGGTCTTCATATCCCGTCAGTGGAACATCATCTCACCATCATCGGGTACAGTTCAAAGGTAGGACAACCAAAAATAATCATCATATTACTGAATTACTAACCGATGCACTCTACATCCAGTGCTGCGATTGTATATACATTAAAAATCGTAGGCGTACCGGCGTGCCTTCTTCTCTCTCCCTCGACTTGTCCTGGCTTGCTCTATCGGCTCTTTCGAGATAGCAGCATCTATAGCACAGCCTTCAAGACATCGCCGACAGGGTCCAATACGCCACCAAGAACAACGTTCACTTTGGCTACAACATCCTGAAGCTCTCCAGCCACGCCTGTGGTAGCAGTACCAACAACGGCGAGCACGAAGGCCAAAAGCGGTTGGACAACGGGCCCGAGAATGTTTAATAGAGCAATGATCTCAGACTTGACAAGACATAAAACATCTAAAGGTCATTAGCCCAAAGTATCGCAGAGCTGCAAATGAGGGCTGCTTACCAGGTACGAGAGAGTGAACAAGTTGAACGAGGACGTTGACGACGTCTACGACGATGTGCTCGAGATCGGCGGTAAGTGTAAGGACAGCCAGGAGCTCATCACCGACGAGAGGGGCAACAGTGCCACCGACCAGGGCGAGGACGGGGCTTAATGTGTTGTTGAGAGTGCTGGTGACATCTCCAAGAAGGGTTTGGACAGTGGGGACAACCGCTGTGGTGACATCTCCTACGACGACCGAAGCTAGATGCAGAGGGTTAGTTTATGAAGCAAAACAGCGACATGGTTCAACTTACCGAGCGATGTCACATCTCCTACCACCGAGACATTGAGGCCGGAAACAATGCTAGTCAGGCTAGAAACAACTGGCACTGGCGCTGGTGCGGCAAGGACCTGAGTTCCAAGGCTCAGAGCCAGAAGAGAGTACATGGAGAACTGCATTATGATGATTGTGGGTTTGTGATTGCGGGTTTGTGAATTAACGAATGTGTTATTTTTGGCTGGAATAAAAGATTGTAAATGGTAAAGCTGGTGAAGGAAGAAGTAAGGCGCGAGTACAAAAGAGTGACTGTTGGATGCTGAGAGAAAATCTATTCGGGGGAAAACAGAACATATACTCAAGAATCTTGTCGATCTTGGCCTGAAATTGTGAGCTCTCAGGCCTCGTAGAGTTTCCGGAAATTCTAATGGTTGATCTCCGCGTACCGCCTGCCGACCTTACCAACTGTCTAGCATGACCCACATGCCCGTATCACGACGATCCTCATTAAAGACATTTTAAAGAACCACCAGAACGTGGGTTTTCAATTAGTTTAAACAGCGGAGCAGCTTAAATCATCAAAGTGCTAAACTCAACTCGGGGTTGCTAACCTACGGGCAAATTGGGCAATATAAAATATCTCGATAATGAACGCGGTTTGTCTTTACCTCCAGTCAAGCGGATTTGTTAGTATTTTCTAAGCTTCAAAATCGAATAAGATGCAAACATAACTCCTAATCAGTGCACTCCTATTATGGAGATGTGCCAAATCCGGCTTGCTGGGGTATCTCATCCGGATTCCGATCGTCACAATATTGCCAGAAATGTACTCGGAGTAAACCCTCTTTTTTGTCTGTACAGACTTCAGCCAAGACTTGCATGGGTCTGCTTGGGACCCGCGGGCCGGACCTGCGGATGAAAAATACCATAACAAGTAAGGTGCTATTTCTGGCCATTCATATTAAAAAAACTGATACGCACTCTGAAGATGAGAAGTAATTTCAGTGTTCCACATGAAAAAGGGGTTCTGGTGTTGAGAACAATGCGTCGTCATTAGCAAAAAAAACCCCTTACCACTCGCTTTTTTCTTAAGTCTGACAGTCCCGCTATAAATCCACTACTTATAGAATGCTATAGGTCTGACTGGCTCTTTACCCTAGCATCACTATATAAAGGCCCCATCTTAGAATTCTTACTTTAAGATTAGTTTTAAAGGCCCTGTAATCGTCGGATCTAAGTTGTTTAAGTGGCGCGGAGTATAGAAATATGGAGTAAAAACAGCGGGACTATTAGACTTAAGAAAAAAACGAGTTACCTTCACCGCGTGTTTACTTTTAACTAACTACTCATACGGATTGCAATAGAATTATAGCCGGCGGCCCTGTAATATGATGCCATGAAACTAAAGTCTGCAGGTTTGCGGATTATTAAATATTATACACCCTGACCGCTTAATGTTCAAACTTCAAACTCTCAAGAAGGACGGGCAAGTTAGAAAAAGGGGCAACTATTTGGGCAGAACAGTGCATAAATACGTACGAAGTAGCAGTTGATGTGTACTGTAACAACCCTGTATGCTTAAGCAGAAGCTCGCGTAGTACTTCGAAGTACTTTGTAATTTGAATGAGGGTTCCGGGATCTTCCGGGATTGTGAAGTTCAAAAATCGGGCAAGCAGACATAAGAGAACGCGACACCAATAAATTTCCTTATAGACCTTTTTTTCTCTCGCTGATTTTGTCACGATCTTGAAGTTGAACATCTTAGGAATAACGATATCTCCTGGCGAGTTGGGAGAGACAAAATCCTTTCATCCCTTGTCTATGTATCCAGCGTTGTCTTGGCTTTCCCCGAGGCCCTGGCTAGCCACAAAAGGATTAGAATGCAACTTTCACAGACCGTTCGCAAAAATATCTACTACAAAATAGATTGGCATTATCCGTACCCGGTACAGTGTCTAATGTCTTTTATGCTGCTAAACTTTATGGACGATATCCGCAAGTGGTTGAACGGCCACGCGGATACAATTCAGCAGGATGAACCCTACCTCCCAGAACTTTCCTTCGGTTTCTAACAAAATCAAAAAGTTGCAATGATACCGGTACTTGAGTCCTTCAGACACGCTTCTCGATCCTATCTTACCCCGTGGTGTACGTAGTTTATGGAATATCCGCAAAAGTAAACCACGGCATTCCCATCTACACTCTCGACCCGGTCAATTGAAATCAGTGTCGTCCTTGTCTCCGTGGTTTCCCCTCGAGTCTTGCGGTAAACAGAACTCCGACAGTTGTTCGGCTGAGATTTCTACATCTTCAGGCATTTAATTCGAAGTGTTGCATCAGCTTCTGGCGCAATGCCGGAATACAGAGTAATCAATCTCATGTGTCTTAGCTTTCTAACACTTGCTCTAGTTACCAAATTCAAAGATAACGATATGTTCAACATCTTCTCTCATGGATAGAACCTGCATATTGTTGTGGTGGGGTTACAGAGGCCTGCCACGTGAACCTGAGCAATGCGCCTAAGCTGTAGCGGCCCTGATAAATAGTGCTCTTCCACAGGCTTAGAGCGCCATCCATTCTACACACTCTCTTTTAGACTCCTTGGCTTATATATATACTTATTACGATGAAACTACAAGTCCGATCCTAGCCTAGAGCTCGTGGTTGTGTTGTCCCTCCACAATATGGACGGAAGCAGGACCGCTTTGGGCATAACAATACCCACATGATGCGATTTCACTCAACCTATTCTCTCGGGCTGGATTTGCTTCTGTATGTTGTCAAAGTTGAATGGCTGCGGCCGTACTCTTGGGTTGCACAACACATTTTATCGTGGCAGCAATTCCTACAGGCATGCCACCCCCTGTATTGAGGGCATTTATCCGGGCAGATGACCTCTTTTGTTCCTCATCGGGGGAGGAGTACTGAAGATTCATCGACATGAACCTTTGGAAATAACTAGATCCGTTACCGTGTTCGGGACTTCAATGCAATTTTGTCCTCCACAGTTAGGAATAAGACCTTCATCGCTAGAATAGGGGCGGGACTCAATAGGGGGTCCCTTTAAATTTCGACCTCGGTTCGCTAAATCACCAGAATCGGCTTCCCGGGCCATATGGGCCGAGATGGCAGACAACAGCACGGGGCCATGGCCAGAAGATCGTTGCGAAATTCCGAATTGGGTGGCAGGCTTTCCCCGCACTATTCTGCAATGGTACTGTATCATTTCTTTCAGAGATTTTAGTGGCTCGCAATCGGTTTTCAGGCGCTAGTGGTGCAACGAGCTCATCAAACATGGGCGGAAGATTCGTCGAGTCCGTATTTCCGACCCCCCATTTGATAAAGCAAAGTTTTACTTCGTACAAACAAGCAAGCAGGCTGTCAAATTTGGACACCGGCTAACTTGTACACCGCTACGTGCCACTGCTTAAATGACTTCGAGTTTGTGGAGCCCCCAGGGTTCCATTTAAGAGAGAGAGAATTCAGATCCAGACCTAAGACCCATGCGCACTCGGCTCTACGAATTCTAGCCCTAACATTGACATGTGAGCTATAGTCATTGCATTCAGATCGACATGTAAGCTATAAGTCATTGGATGCGTCTATTCATTCCGTGCCTTGACGCGAAACTTGAAGCACAGTTTCACTTACCATTTCGCCATTTCGCGTTGATTCTCCCTGGTTCTTCTCTCAATGCACTTATTATCTTGCTTGAGCAGCTTCATCGGTGTAGCTTGTCTTTTCACAACAGCAATGTATGTTTAAATCTCATTTCATTCTATGGAGGACCGAGATCTTGAAATAGGAGTTATATCAATTTGATTTGGACATGAGGCTTGAAAGGAAGTTGTATCTAGTCTTCGAGGCATCTTGACCAAAGCGGACTCTCAAAGGTCACCATCTGACTACAACAGAGCTGTTGCTACCAGTACCCAATCAGAAGGTCGAAGCACTGCATCAAACGAGACGTCTAGCACGACATGGCTTGACAACTACGAGTACGTGATTGTGGGCTCGGGGCCTGGCGGTGGTCCACTTGCTGCAAGATTAGCAATCGCCGGATTCAAAGTGTTAATTATCGATGCTGGAGATGATCAAGGATCGACGTATCAACAACAAGTACCAGCTTTGTCGATACAATCCACAGAGTACGCGCCGATGAAGTGGGATTACTTTGTCAATCACTATCAAGATGAAGCACGACAAGAAAAGGATTCTAAAATGACTTGGCGAACACCTGGTGGAGATCTATTCGTTGGAACTGGGGCACCAGCTGGCTCAACACCACTCGGTATTCTGTATCCTCGAGCCGGCACACTTGGAGGATGCTCCTCTCATAATGCTCTCATCACAATATTGCCGCACGATAGTGACTGGACTAACATCGCGGATATCACCGGAGATGCTTCATGGTCCCCAGATAACATGAGAAAGTACTTTGAGAAATTGGAACGAAATCGTTACCTTCCAAGCAGCATAATTGGTCATGGCTATACTGGATGGCTCGGGACTGCTCTCACGGATCTGTCACTGGTCGTGGAAGATTTTAAAATCCTTTCTCTAGTAGTATCCGCCGCGTCAGCATTGGGAAAGTCCTTAGTTGGTATTGCGGTTGGCACAGTTGTAGGGCTTGGCGAAGTTCTTTTGCGTGACCTAAACGCTCCAGGCCAGGTCGAAGAAGAGGGTCTCTACCAAGTCCCTATTGCCACGGCAGATTCTACTAGAAATGGACCCCGGAACTTTCTCTTGGATACTGCAAATGCGGTCAACTCGGATGGCTCGCGAAAGTATCATCTCGATATTCGTCTAAACACCCTGGTGACAAAGATTCGTTTCGCCCAAAATGGAACCACGCCCAAGGCAGTCGGGGTAGACTTTCTCGATGGTCAGAGTCTCTATCGCGCAGACCTTCGAGCAAATAACACCTCTCCCACCGGGTCCGGGAGCGTAAATGCCACTCGAGAAGTTATCATATCTGCTGGAACATTCAATACACCGCAACTTCTCAAATTGAGTGGCATTGGTCCAAAATCGGAGCTTGACGAATTTGGTATTCCTGTGCTGGTGGATCTTCCCGGGGTAGGAACGAACCTTCAAGATCGGTATGAGAATACCATTGTTGGAAAGGCACCCACAGACTTTTTTCTCACAGGGGACTGTACCTTTCTTCAAACCATGCCAGACCCGTGCCTTACGCGATGGATCGACAATGACACGCCCGCACTTAAAGGAGCATATGGGACAAATGGAATTGCAATTGCGATTATCAAAAAGTCTTCCGTAGCTGCTGGTGATCCCGATCTTTTGATATCTGGTGCGCCTGCAAACTTCCCGGGCTATTTCCCTGGCTACTCAACTTTCGGCGTCAGAGATGCACGCCACTGGTCTTGGATCGTTCTAAAAGCCCACTCCCGAAACAATGCAGGAACCGTCAAGCTACGATCCACAGACCCTCGAGATGTTCCAGTCATTAACTTCAACTCTTTTGATACTGGTGTTACTGCAGATGATGCAGCCGAGAAAGACCTGCAAGCTGTGTACGAAGGAATCGAATATGCCCGTCAAGCTTTCAAAGACCTTATCCCTCTTGATGGTTCATTCTCCGAAGTCTGGCCTGGCCCAAACGTGACGACAGAAGCTGAGATGAAGGACTTTTTGAAGGCCGAAGCGTGGGGTCATCATGCAAGTTGCACTTGCCCGATTGGCGCAGATGATGATACGATGGCGGTACTGGACTCGAACTTCAGAGTGAGGGGAGTTCAGGGACTAAGAGTTGTGGATGCGAGTGTCTTTCCTAAAATTCCTGGGTTTTATATAGTTTTGCCCACCTACATGATCAGCGAGAAAGCGGCGGAAGCAATAATTCAAGATGCTGCTTAAGGCGGGAAAATGTATGGGGATATATTTAATAGGTTGTTCGTGACCCGTGAAATGGCATTTTCAGCCTACTTATCTAATGTTTAATGTACCTAACTTGGTGGCTGAGACTTCATAGCGTACGTTAAAATACAGTGGAGTGGTCTGCCCTGTGCTTTTAGCAACCTTTGCGCTAAACCGAGACTTCCTTGCCACTACTTCAACAACATCACTTCCAAAGAACACCACATTTGCTCACTACCATCTCTCCAAATGAACCGATAAAGCTCAAAAATTACTTCTCTCTCTCTCAGTCTTGCAGCGTTTCCGCCACTTGCCTAGGTTTGGCTTTCAAGCCGCTCAATTCTTCGCCCAAGCCATTTGTAGCTGATTCCTCGAAATGCCTCTGATCAGCCGTGGTATTTCCGTCGCGGAGGTCATAACCCTCGGAGTCCTTGTTGATCTCAACAGTTATGCGGAGCTTGTTTATAATTCTCAAGATGAAACCACAAGCATCTCCAACGGCTGCACGACAGCAGTGTAAACTGCCTGCGTGAAAGTTGTATCTGCCCAATTTGGCTTCCCCTCGAAAAGACAAAAGATACACCATTTGATCACAGGTGCCATTTTTGGTTCCTCTTCCGCCACCTTATCTAACCATTCTATCGCCGTAAGGTAATCGGTCCCCTCGAGTGCTTTCCCATCGGACGAGAGATGGCCTTTTCGTAGCTCTGTCTGGCTCTCGATCGGCTCTCCAAAACAAAGTTCAAGCAATAGAATACCAAGACTGCTGAGGGTTTTGCGAGGAAGGACACGTGGCGCCGGTGATGGTTTTGGGGGTTGGGTTGTTATTGCGGCGAAATCATGGCTGATGTATGGCTCATCAACGAATACATCAGAACCTTGATAATAAAACAGGATCTGCTTCTTTTCCAGATTCTCGGATAGCCAAGGGGTGGCCTGAAGCTGCAGTAGCGATGAGGCTATTATACTTGCTATCTTATATCTCTTTTGTCGGCTCAATTTCAAGTGACCATCACTGCTGAGTAACTTTTCAAGGCTAATTTCCTCTCGGCCTTGAGATTTGCATGCTGATTCTTGGATCCATCTGACTTCATGTTTCTGGTGTTCGTCATCTGATAGGTAACCCAAGCATTCAGTGTCTGCATCTGAGACTTTCAATGAGGAGCACAAATCGTCGATTTTGATATTCGTACCAGAGTTTTCTACAGCTGAAGATGGTGGCATGACTGGGAAGTTTTGTTCTTTAGAAGGGGTTGGAGAAGCTTTCACACGCTCAACACCGCCGAAATCGGCTTGCAAGTCGGACTCAAAACGGAGGCTTTTCTTGGGTTTAGACTTTCGCATAGCTCCCCATTTTCTATGATGTTTTAGTTCAAACCACAATCTGAAGATATTTTGTTAGGGCCTACTTGGATTGATTTTCCACCAAAGTTTCTGTCCCATTGGGTATCGAAATGCTCGAAGTGGTGGTCACGTTTGACTCGCTCTTTGTAAAGATGCTTGAGAAACTAAAGCTGGACGAGACAGAGGAGGATGAAGACTGAGGACCAGATCGAATTGGCAACGTAGTAACGTTGACATCAGGTAGTGACTTGGTCTCAAAGTTGGTCCTGAGTTGCGTTATGTAAGTTTTTTGAACAGGAACGGGTGATGGAAGTGCCGAATTGTGTTTTGATTCTTTGGCATGTATGATAACCCTCCTTTGCAAGCTCTTTGGAGCTGAATCCTGGGGTGGGAGAGCGAAATTCATGATGAATCGTGGAGAGATATCACTTGGTTGTCTTTTTTGCAGTTGAAGGCCGGATTGATGGGTTGCTTCGCAATTACATTTCCAGCTATTCGTAATAGCGGAGTGCAAGTCAACGGCATGCTTTCTGATGCTCTCAAACAGTTTCCCCCAAGTAGTATCCTTTGAAATTGTCTTCATGCCGTCCAGAGTGTCGTTAGTGCTATCCAGGAGTTCTAAAAGGTTCTTCAAGTCCTGGATTTTTTTTTCGAGTGCTTGGACAGTCCTTGTACCGTTTTCACTGAAACTAAGCTGGATCCTCTTGGCTTGGTATTTCCATTGTTTCTCTCCAGGATTAGCCCAGTCGACCTGATATCAAGTCAGCACAGTCCAGTCACGTTGATATCAAACGTACGGTGCCATCTTTCAGAGACATCATATCCTGCAAATCTACCATGTCCTCATTCATCGCCCTCAGAATATCTATACATGCATCGTATGAGTCTCCAAGTCGCAATTTCAAGGCGTCGATAATGTCAGCGCGGCGCCAGCCTTCGTAATCCGGCGTGGTCAAGAGCCTTTGCTTCTCCTCTGGCTCGAGCTGTACTCGGATCAAAAGCTTTTTCAGGACGAGTTGAAACATTTGTCTCTGGATATCGACCGAGGTAATGAATTCCCGGAAGACGAATTTGAATCTTTTCCATCTGCCTATCGGTTCGAAGCCCTTCTTATAATACTCTGCAGCCGAGATAATGAGGGGGATTGCTCCGAGGATAAGTCCCACAACTTCGACTCCTGACATCGCGGTAACAAATCTGACTTGAGTGGTGTTGACTGAGGGTGTCGTTCATGGTGAGGCTCAAAAAGCATTCCACCTTCTCTTGAGGTTGCGAGATTCAGCTCTACCCTTGCACTGCATGAACCTAATGCAGAGGCTGTGTCTATTCTCGAGGTGTCATCCCATGATTGGCCAAGTACGCGCGAAGAAACGCCAATCGAGGTGTGAACTTCTCACAGCCTTGACGAAGTGTTCTTGGAATAGAAATAAGTCACAGATTATCTTATCAGCAACACTGGACTGGAGGAGACCCCCGTGGAACTGAACCCAGGCTCTCCTCTCCTACCGAAATAACCACATCAAACAGAAGCCGCTGAATACCTCTGCAGTCTGCTGATGCTCTCAACTTCTGAACTTGTGTCGAAGCATTTTCTAAGGGCCTCGGGATTGCGTCCAGCACCGCATAGACCTCAAATGTAACAGCAATCGCTGAACTTCAATACCAGGCACTGGTCAGGTTAAAAATGTCGGGCCAAAGCCCACTTGCTAGCGTCCCCAATCCGTCCTCGCCGAACTCCATCTCCTCTCTGTCACAGGACTGCTTAAAGCGTTTTGAAGGAATTTGCGACGAACTACAGAAACTTGACCAAGAAACCGCCCGCCAAAATGGATACGACCGGAATCTGGTCCTCCTGGCTCTACAAGATGCCCGTGCAAGGTTTAAAGCGTGGGGTACCAGTATTGCAGGTTTCCGCAAACCGCATCTACCCACATCTTTGGATTTTCGTCTCAAGGAAGCCCCTGAAATTCGCACTCGGCTTCTGCAGGTCTTAGAGTATCTTCAAGAATACTTAAATGATGGTTTGACTTACTCCCAGTAGCACATTGGACTTGGCTGATTGAAGGTAGCAACTCAGATAATAGTGGGTGATAAGGCCAACCAGATGTGGGAGGATGGCCTGGTCAGTGACAGCGACTCAGAGGATGAACCCGAGATGCAAGTTGGTGGAGTGGTTTCAAACACAGACCAAGACACTTCGGAAATTCAAGAACTATGCACGGCTATCGGTAATTCTAACGGGAGCCTGATGAAGCTTTCGATGCTCATCCGTGAGTCATCAAATCGCGATGATTACCTCAAAGCAGCTTCTCGGTATAGTACCTGGGACCCAAATTCGTATATTGGCCACGTGAGAGAAAAGTATGGATCAGCGAAAGGAAGTAGCGAGTGGCTAGTCGAGCGATTAGGGAAGGCGATCGTGAGACGCCGTCAATTCCTGAAGTATCGAGAAGAGCATCATGGAAAGTTGACCGGTGATTGGGGTGAGATACTTGACGAAGTTGCCGAAGAGAAGGGGCCAGAAAAGCCAAAACCAGCGAGAACAGTTGCATCAACCAAAGCAACAACGTTCATTGTTGATGGGAACATCAAAAAGGACGGATCGGATGCAGGAGGTTCATTCGGATCACAGACTTCGTACGAAGCCACTGAATATGAAGGTGACGGTGCCCCAACCAAGCTCACAGTTCCGCCACCTCCAAAATGGGCCTTTCCAGATGTCCCCTTCCAATATGGAGAGCCATTCCAGTGCCCATTTTGCTATATGGAGCAGGAGGTAAAGAATAAGGCGGCGTGGAAGTAAGTCATCAAGCCAACCTCTGGCGCTCTAAGCACTGACACCAAAATAGAAAACACGTCTTCAGGGACTTGAAGCCATATGTGTGTACTTTTGCAGAATGTGCAATGAGAATGTTTCGAAGCCGAAATGAATGGTTTGCTCATGAACTTCAGTACCACAGAAGAGAATGGGTATGTCAACACTGCCAACATCCTGCTTTTACATCTGCAGCGGCGTATTCGTGCCATTTGGAAGCAACACACCCCACAATTGTGGCAAACTCTCAGCTTGAGGCTTTACTTCTGCAAAGCGAAGAACCAGTTGACAAAATATCGTCAAACGCTTGCCATCTTTGCGATGAATGGGAAGCAAACTTGAACAATTCGAAACAGGATGCAAAGAGGCTGCTTTTGAATGGAGGGAAAGTTGTAGAGCCTTATGGAACGCCGAAGCAATTTCGGAGACATCTAGGCCGACATATGGAACAGTTAGCATTATTCGCTTTACCAACCCAAGAAGGAGATAATTTAGAAGATGATAGTCTAGACGAAGCAGACGATGATGATTCCGAACACAGTATTCTACCAGAGAATTTAGGAAGTTCAGATCGAGCTGCTTCAGATATTGTCCAAGTCCAAGATATCGAGCCGCCACCGCAAGCGGCCATACCTCCAGAGGCGCGCGATAAAAGTAATTGGACGGAAATCGCCAAGGATCTTGTGAGCCGAGAAGCTATTAAGGAGATGGGATACGATTTCGAGGAGACCAAGGCCTTTTTCTATGTTACCGACTACTTGAAATATGTATATTTCTTTCCGTTTGTAATTTGTTTAAACATATGCTAACAATTCCCCAGGAGGATGTTCGCGAGCTTGTCAAAGTTACCGGGAAGATACGCGCGACCTTAGATCCGTCTGCTCATACTTTAGCGGAATTTCAACTAAGTGAGAGCGTTGAACCAATTGGTTTGATGGCACACGATGACGAACTCGTTTCAAAAACCGACTTTGAATCTAACGACAATATCACCCTGAGTGAAGAAGACGAAGCACATGGTAATGCTCGAAGCAACGCAGCTTCACACGAAGGGACGGTCAGTGAGGGAGAAAAGTGCTCTCCAGCTGTTGATAAAGTATCAGGTGCCCGCCACGAATTTCAAGACCCTGCCATACTTAGATACGGCTACAAGACTTACCTCTGCTCCCATGAAGGTTGTGAGAGAGGCTTACCCGATAATGGCTTTTCACGCCGCTGGAACCTTCGTGACCATATGAAGCGTGTACACAATGACCCAGGCCAGGCCAAGAGCAACTCTCACGGGACTTCCTCCTCAAGTGGTACTTTCAGCAATCCAGCAAGGCCGCCACTACCCCAGCCCGCCGTTATCAATAACCGCATCTACAATGATATCGACGACGACGAGCACGAGCGCGGGTATCTACAACCGGCTCCCAAGCCATCCCATGAGAGCGAGGAGGATTACTACAACCGAAAGGTAGATGAGAGAGCCTGGATTGGGGAGGCATACAATGGAGCTATAAAGGATTGGGCAATTGTAGATATGCCACCTGGAACTAAGCGGGTGCAAATGGATGGCGTCGGCGGAGGAAGTGAGGTGGTTACTTGGCACAACCGCTCGCATTCGAGGGTTTCCTCGGGCCATTCCTCGCGTGATAGTATGGACAGGCGGTTGAGGGAGGAGTATGAGACTGAGCGCGCGCGTGATGAGGCGGGTAAGGCGCGCAGGGAGTACGAGGCGGAGCTGCCTCACACAAGGAGGGAAGACGAGTTCAAGAAGTCCAAGACGAAGAAAGATCTCGAGGTGGGCAAACAACGTGAGGATGAGGCAGTGGTAGCTGATTTAACCAAACGGGAATACCTTCTTGATGAGGATCTTTCAACCATAGAACCCGCTTCCTCCGGTTCGAGACCAGCAGATATCGCAGGTGCTTCCGAGGAGCCATCAAAAAAGACAAGCAGTCTTTTTAGCGGTTCACCCAACCCAGATGAGAACTTGGCAAAGATCACTGATCTGGCGGAGCGCAGGAGAATTAAAAATCGAAGTGCACCAAGACACTACCGTAAGTAGATTTCAACTATGCAAGCGGACGGCTAATCGGAAAATAGGTTGGCACCTGAGATCGCGTATTGAAACCCTTGGTTCATCCTCAGACCCATCCACTCATACCCGAACGGTATTTCAACCAAGTGACTCTGATGAGGGCTTGGAACTAACCGATCGCGAGAGCGAAGAGGAAAAAAGGGCGGAAGAACAAAATTTTGACAAGATAAAGATTTCTCCGGAAGCTGCTGTTGCCGAGGGAATGAACGTGAGAGACGATGCAGATGCGGAGACAAAGGTTTCGACGGGAGAGCCGAGCCCTGGTACACGGGTGGCGGAGGATAGGAATGATATGGAAATGAGAGGAGGACAGGACAAGAAAAAGGCGCCTAAATGGGTGAAATCTAGTATTGCCTGCAGCAGGTGCCGGCTTAGAAAGGCCAAGTGTGAGTTATACCGTGCTGCGTAATTAAACATTTCCCGACTAATATTATTCTTAGGCGTTAATAAAGGGGTTAACACGGTATGCATATCCTGCGCTAGGAGCAATAGCGAGTGTACATATCCCCAGGCAGGTTCAATGCCTACTCCGAAGCAATCTGATGCTTCCGCTGGTATCACACCTGAAGAGGCAGCGGTGACTAAATTTAAACAACCCAAGGAGCAAAATGACGAAGCACCAGAAAAAGCACCAAAGACAGATACAGAGAAAAAGAAGCCCATCAGGTTCAAAGACGCCGTCGGGCGTAAATTCAGCTTTCCGTTCGACCTATGTTCCACTTGGCCTGTGAGTTCCCGTCACTACCCCTTTCTACCCACATGAGATTCTACCGAGCTAACAAGACCCAGAGCATGGAAGAATTCATCCGCCAAGCCTTCCTCCACGTCGAAATCATAGGACCGCAAGTCCAAGCAGGCCGTTATGACCTACTCGGCCCCGACGGCGAGATCATTTCGCCAGTAAACTGGGAGGCGTACATCGAGCCTGACATGGCTGTTACGATGCACATGTGGCCCATGCCTGAACCTTCCAACCTTCCAAGTGTTGAGCTTTGAACCGGATCGAAGCTGGAAAAAACAACGCAATCCTTCTCCACTGGGCGAGAGCATGGATCGCAGGCGTAACACGGATGTTACTTACTTATGAGACGAATCCGAGGGCTAGTGAACGGTCCAAGTCGTCGGGGAAGGCGAAGAAAGGCGGCCCAGCTAGAAAATGAACCGGAAGAATAAGCAAGTGATTTGCAGACAATTTTAAGAAACGAAGGTTTCGCCTGCCACAGTAGCTGAGCCTCAACTCCTATACGGCCTTCTCCACAAAAGCCTAATGCTCCTTATGCTAGATGGATAAAGGCGGCACTCACTATGGTTCGCTTTTAATGTCCCACGCCGTATAGGAGTTAAGAATAAAAGTAAGAGGTCTCTGATCAGTTGGAATTCGGTTGGGCGCTTAGTAAGGGGCTGTCGGAGAGATTCTCGCACCGGTATGTACACCAGCTGGCGTTGGAAACAAAATTCCTCCCGTCAAGGATGTTCTAGGAAATCTAGCAAGAAGAAATGATATGTAACCTCCCTATTGTGCAAATTAATGTATTTGTGATATTTGGCTATGCTCCATGACTAGAGCTAAAAGTCACTCGATTTCCGTATCCTCCGGAAACTCCAAATGTCAGAATATGTATACAGCGTGTCATTCGATAGACATTTTCATAAGCCCATCCGTCGAGTCCACCATCCCTTGAAGACCGATTCGCTTGGGGGGCGGAGGACCACTGTTCTTCCCTGCTTCTCCATTACTCGGAGGGCGACCCCATGGCGTAGTATCTCTCTGCATGGGGCTTTGAATCACGGGACTGTTGTGTGAGCTCATGCCCGGACTGACTGCCCTTCGCTTGAAGCTGCTGGGGTCGAAATCGTCTTCTCGCCGCCGTTTTTTGTTCACTCTCTGGGTAATTTCGGTAGCTGTAGGACCAGTCCCAGGCTGTGGCGTTGCTGATCGGGATGGTGATGACATGGCCGGATCATATGTACTGTGGGTTTGGGGTAGAGGAGGCGTAGGCGAGTCCAGTGATATATCTTCACTCATTCCTGAAGAAGAGCCGCGGGGAAGGAAATGTGGAGGGGGTGTGCGATTCTTCTCGTCGGTGAAGTTTTCCCAGAATCCTTTGCCTTTCGAATTGCGCATGGCTTGCTGCTTGAAGCTGCTTGAAAGACCTGACGAGATATCGGTCATGGTATCATCTTCAGGTATTCCTTCCAAAGAGTCTTGTGTGGGACCAAGGGTTGGTGACGAATGTGTAGTTGTTATAGAGGGATTTCGGGTCAGTTCGAGATCGGTGTCGCTTTCCCAGGTCTGGCGGACGACTTCAGCTTCTCGGCGGACTTCGGTTTCAACAGGGGCATTTTCTTCTGCCAGGGCGGCTCGGATACGGGCGAATCCTTTGGTTTTAGGCTGGCAAAAGTCAGCGTTGAACTGAATTGTGGCAGCATCATGGTACTTACTAGCATGTTGCCTCTCCGAGTTACAACCCTCCGAATAACCCCTCTTTGCCCTTCTCGACTAGGAGTGACTGGCATGCCATCTAGGCTCTCCAAGGTAGACTTCAATGCACCATCGTCACTTTCGCTGCCAGATATGTGTAGCTGGTTTGCCGCCCAGCTGATGCTTTCCCTCCTCGACTGTAATCCTTCCGACTGCATTTCCTTCCCGAGGTAGGTATTGTTCAAGCCTTCGATACTTCGTATGTTAGGTGGTGATTTGGAGGTTGGGCTGACCATCGAATTTCCACTCCCACTGCTTGAACTCTTTCTGCTCTTGCCATGTCGTAATCGAGCTCGCTGGAAGTTCATGAGGCTGCTGACTGCTGGAGACTGTGCAAGCCACCCACTTCCAGGGCTGCCTTGCGGGATCGCACCAAACGGTGTGCTCATCTTGCCTACCTGCGGAGTTGTTAGAATGGAATCATCGATGTCATCGGCATCCATGAGGTCATCATCATCAGAGCTACTGCCAGAAGACTCCGAACCCATCATGTTCACACTCCCCAGAGAACTCGACACGCCCATCCGATCCGCGTTCGCCATGGTCGACCACAAAGAGTTCGAGTTGTTGTTCATGCACTCAGGACCTGAAGAAAAGTGCAGGCCATTCTTCCTGTTTGGTATATTCATCGCCCGTCCGGATATGGTTGGCGAAGAGTCCGGTGATAATTCGGCCAGGGTAGAATGGTGAAGATTTGTAGCTGCTCGCGAAAAGTCTAATCCGCGTGATCGCCGTGGAAGTACACTTGAAGGCGATCCGTATGTTTGTGAATGATCTAACTTTGGTGACAACGGCACCCGACTGACATATGCGGACGTATTAGTAGACATCAAGTCGCGTGCCGGCATCTGCAGAGACAGCCCACGCACGGGGAAAGCAGGCCGCCGAGGGGTTATGGGGCTGTCGCTGATGGCGCTGTCGTCTTTCGAAGTGCGTTTCTCGGGTTCTTTGAATTTGGGAGATGGCGATAGTATTGGAGGATCTCCATCTGACAGCGAGCGCGCTTTGGAGGGGGATCTAGAGGCGGTCCGTCGTTCTGCTATCCCTATCCCAAGCCCCTCGTTTTGAGTACTACTGTCGCCGGACTCCACGGGAGTGGCATGCTGATGTTCGTTTAATTGACTCCGCAACATGATTTCGACAACAATAGGGTGTATTTGTACTCGTACAATTCGATCTAGACGAGGCTGCGTAGTCCTGAAGTTAGGAAGTCATCGTGGCTCGAACGAAGGAGGCTTTCGAATCCTTCATGGTTTGGGAGATGAGGAAATAGCCGAATACATCAATACAATGGTGCGGGTTGGTATTGCCTTGTACAACACCAAGGTTCTTTATTCTTTGGCTATTGTCCAGATGCTTGGAGAGTTAATGCGATGGATGCAATGAAGTTGATTTATAAATGCACCCCCTTTACTACGTACCAGAACGCCAAGTAGCCGTGCCACCCCAGACGTAGACCCCTGTTTCCTCCAGCGATGGCTTGATGATGAAGCGTTCATAGATCATTCTGAAAAATACCCGCTAGGCCCACGGAACGGCTCGATATCCTCTAAGAAGTTTATATCTACTGTATACGGACGTATATTCTGTTCGGGGAGAGACAAATTCGATATAGCCACACGTAGGACATATCATAAATATGACATGCATGCAATCGTAAATTAATGTAGCTGTAGATGTTGCAATATACAGTTTTGAAAGCCATTAGACGTACCTTAAGTTAAGACAGTGGTTCCAGATTGCGCGCTAGAGCTTCTTTCCTTTCCAAACATCTACGGCACGAGACACACGAGACACACGACATCAACCATGTCAGTGGGTCATGGAAGCTTTGTTGCAATGGAAAGCAAGGAGGAACTTCCTCTCGAACATAACATACACCGCGGCATCGAATATACGCCAGTATGCCAGCCACCCGAGTCTCTTCGCATCATCGCAGGCGCTCAATGAATTCATTGGAGGGACAAAGAGGGACTCTGCGTACAAGCAAGGCAACCTTACATGGAGACATCAGCATCAGGGATCGTATCCACCACTTCACCGTAGGACTCGGTCAAATGCCCTTTGATTTCGAAGTACTGACTCTGTCTTTAGTGGGCATGGTTCGCTTTGACGATGAGCACAGGAGGCATAGCTTTGATTCTAGCAAGAACCCCTCATAGATTCAATGGCCTCACAGTCATTGGCGATTGCGTCTTCATTCTCGATTTGATCCTCTTTCTCGGTCTCTGCATAGCAATATCAACTCGATTCATCCTCTTCCCAAAAGCGTTCATGTCTTCTCTTCGACACCCTACCGAGTCTCTATTCTTCCCTACATTCTGGATCTCACTAGCCAACGTGCTCAGCAATGTTCAGGAATACGGGGTGCCGAAATGCGGCCCCTGGCTGGTTGTCATAATGCGTGTCCTTTTTTGGGTATACACTGCTTGTACTTTCCTGGTGGCTGTTGGGCAATATTCATTTTTGTTCACAGGCAAGCCGCTCACGATCCAGGACTTCACGCCAGCTTGGATTTTGCCTGTTTTCCCGGTCATGCTTTCTGGAACGGTTGCGGCGATTATTAGTCCTACTCAACCCCCAGAACGGGCTCTACCGATTTTATTCGCAGGCGTGACATTCCAAGGTCTCGGCATCAGTATATCAACATACATGTTCTCTATCTATCTCAGTCGTCTTATGACACTTGGTCTCCCGCGGCCAGACACTCGCCCGGGAATGTTTATCGCTGTTGGACCACCATCTTTTACAGCCCTGACATTTCTAGGCATCTCTCAGAGTCTTGCGAATATCTACCCTACGTACACCACTGTATCCGGTGTCAGCCATCCTGAAATAATTGCTGATATTTTTCGTATCGTGGCTCTCTCTGCAGCCATCTTTTTATGGGCAACAGCATTCTGGTTCTTCAGCATCGCCTTTGTAAGTGTACTGCATGGTGTTTTCACCCAAGGAATAACCTTCCACCTGGTGTGGTGGGCGTTTGTCTTCCCGAATGTGGGTTTTACGATCTGCACAATCAATATCGGTGAAGCACTTATGAGTGAAGGGATCTTGTGGTTAAGCAGTGTGATGACCGTTCTAGTTGTGGTCGTCTGGCTCTTTGTCGGGACTATGCATTTCCGCGCAGTGTGGAAGAAACAGATTCTGTGGCCCGGGAAGGATGAAGATCATGACCAATGAGAGTTGAGCTCCCAATTTGACTGATTTACATTTGAGGTGCTGGGATTTCATCGATTTCTGCGAAGAGATTCTGGCTAGTAAATATATTACACCATCTGACGAGCTGTCAGATTTCATACCCCTGCTTCGTCCTCTTTCCTCCAAACATGATATGCGCGAGACCTTTGAGCCCCGTTTGCTGAGCACTCTATAGATGGGGTCGGTGTAGGCTATCTATGAACTGCGGGAGCGCTATGGTCTAGTAACTACACTACTCTCAGGTACAGAGACATAGCTGCCCAGCTATCCAGCTAGGTATTTGCCAGCTATGTCCGGTCCGTGATCTAGTATCTAACTGGTTAGTTTGAGGTCGGAGGTTGGAAGATGGGAGAGCTCAGATATTGATTTGCTCGACTGGATATTGATTCAGAGGCTTGACGCAGATGGTAAAACATAGATAGTAATGGATAAATCTTATAGTGTTCTACGGCCTTCTCTATAACAAGTCGCTACTCTCGTGGTGGGTAGGAAATAGCGGCACCAGATAATGCTGTGCCAGGCGGCGTGGGACATTAAAAGTCAACCATGGTGAGTGCCGCCTTTTTGGAGAAGGCCATAAAACACTGTAGAAGTTAAGAGCCCCAGGCATGTCTCAAGAGTAGTGACAAGCTGCAGATTCGCAACACATAAAGGGGGAATGGCGAGGACTCTAGGAATGGAGAGCAAACTACGGAATTGCTAGCATTTTCCACCAAGTGATGCTGATTTACTTCTCATGCTGGGGGCGCTTGCCTTCTTTCTAGACCAATGATAGTGTACAGCAAGAACTGCAAGTTCAAGCCGTGGTTTGAAGTAATACATTCTAAACGCAGCTGATAGCATGTTCTTTTGGAATGCTTAACAAATACAAGCAGGCTGGTCAATCTTGGAATATGACAACCTTACGGAGAGACTCATTCTCTACACAATCAAGTAACAATACCCAAGCGTTTGTTAGAAAGCCACAAATAATTTCTTTTGAATATGCACAGCTTTTTGCGGATTCTGGCCTTGGCTTGGGAACCAACAAAGAAGGGCCACGCAGAAGCTGTGACTCTGCGATGCATATTTTGATACCAGGAGAGCAAGCAACACGATGGGGAAGTCTCGTGGGATATGAATGCCATAAATAGATATTAACCTTCATGATTCCCTGTATTATTCACTTTGTCCTCTCGAATTGAATCCCCACTGGCAAAGGCGCCATAACTGACAGCTCTTGCGCAATGGCCGTTGTTCGCGAGGTGACCAGGCATGTTAACAAATCAAGGGACAAAAGACCCGACAGTGACAAGAACAACGTAAACCTCAATTTTCAACAGTGGAACGGTTGTGCATGTGCAAGAATCGGGTCAACATTCCCCTCGTCAATCATGTATTGGACGAATAGTGATGAGGAGCGTGAGAACCAATCGTTTGGACCAGAGCAAGGCGAAGAAATGAGTGAAGATGAAGCTCGCAGTGGTACGTACAGTACTTTGATGAGTTCTTTATATTCACGACTTTATCCCCCCCTTGTCGTGTTACTACAGTACAGTATCTATTGTACGCTTCTGCAGTTGTCGTGCAAATGTTTGTCCAAGAGGTGGGGTGGGGTCATTCCTGCGAGCGACAGCTCAGCATCCTGATCCACTCCACTCAAGCTTGTCCATCCCATCCCATGGCGAACTGCCCCGAGGACGTAGAGGCAGACGCAGCAACGTCTCGTGCAAATGGCCTCGATATTTGGTCCCAGAGCTGTTGCTTTTTCGCAGCCTCTTGGAAACCCAATTACTGACACGTCCCCAGCGCATACCAGCGACGATGAATCGTACGAAGTCACCGATGATCGGGAGCCAGACACTGGACGTTTGAAGGAGAAACCAGAGCTTGCCCACTACCTTCAGAACGACAGCTCCATACTGGCCCTCACAGTCGGGGATCAATTTATATATGCAGGAACACAAGATGGAGAGATAGTGGTCTGGTCATTAGCATCTTTCGAGCTCGTCCTCCGCATCCAAGCCCACACGCGAGCAGTCCTCTGCCTTTTCCTATCTGCAGACGGCCAGCTATTATTCTCCAGCGCTGGAGATGCGATTGTCAATGCATGGTGCCCCACCAGTTTAAAGCGGTTGTACCACGTCTACAGCACCTACGATGTTGGAGACGTCTTCAGCGTGGCTTATTCCAAGCAATTTGGGACGGTGTACCTGGGGGCACAGAATACCAGCATACAATGGTGCAATCTGCAAGACTCAATAAATAGACCTCGGCCAAACCTAGACAACCACCCAGACCGGCGAAATCATAGGTTTTTCGATTCCGTGCAGCATGGAGGAACTTCTACACCACGACCACAGCCGCCTCAGACAGCGTTCACTGATGGTGAAGTGCTTGAGATTGACAAGGCACATATGAAGCATTATGCTCATTTTGGCTACGTCTATTGCATGCTCATGGTCCGCGGGGTCACTCGTCTTGTGGAATCTGACGAGGACGTTTTAATTTCGGGTGGTGGGGATGGCACAATTAAGCTATGGAAGCTCTTCCAGGACCAAAATCGAGGAATCGAAGAAATCGCATGTCTTGGAAATGATGATGCCGAGTCAGTCCTATCTATGGCTGTCGATGGGTCATTTCTATACAGCAGCAAACTCGAAGGCGTCATTGAATTATGGGACTTGGACACGAAGCAGAAGCTACGGGTGATTCGAGCTCACAAAGGAGATGTTATGACATTGCAAATGGGCTGGGGGTATCTATGGAGTGCCGGAGCTACAGGGTTTGCCAGAGTGAGTATCTGCATCTTTGTTCGCCTGCACCTCTGACTTCGTTACAGAAATACAGTACAGTACAATATGGCAAATACCAGAGCTCCACAACTTTCAGTCAGAAATATCACTGTGTGAATCGATGGAAAGCTCATGAGGGGCGAATTCTAGCCTCTGCAGTCATAAATTACAATGGGCAGCAGTTGTATATCACGGGTGGCAATGACAATTCGGTTTCGATTTGGAACATCACTGGGTGCACTTCCGAGACAAATGGGAAATCAGAGGTCCTTCCCGACAACCAAATGGTCAAATCATTGCAGGAGTTTGTCGCATTCAAAACAATCTCCTCCAGACCCGATCACGCGGAGGATTGCCGACGTGGGGCTACCTTTCTCCGGACCCTATTCAAAAAACATGGCGCCTACACGGAGATGTTGAATACGGACAATCGACAAAATCCTGTTGTCTATGCTAAATTCAGAGGCAATCCCGAAACCTCGAAGCAACGAAAGAATATTTTGTTTTATGGACATTGTAGGTTGATTTGAAGGCAGAAGAACATTGGACTGACTTGAGAATAGATGATGTCGTTCCTGCTGATAATAAGCAAGGCAAGTGGATCGTTGACCCCTTTCAAATGAAGGGTATCAATGGATATCTGTATGGCCGAGGAGTTTCAGACAACAAGGGGCCAATCATGGCTGCTCTATACGGTGTCATGGATCTTATCCACGACCAAGAGCTCGAATCAGATATCACCTTTCTCGTCGAAGGTGAAGAGGAATCGGGTTCTCGTGGCTTCAAAGATGCTGTCAGAAGACACAAGGACTTGATCGGAGAGATCGACTACATCATTCTGGCAAACAGCTACTGGCTAGATGACGAAGTCCCTTGCTTGACTTATGGCTTGCGAGGTATGCTCCATGCTACGGTCAAGGTTGATAGTAATCATCCGGATGTGCACAGTGGTGTTGATGGAAGCTTTATGATGGACGAACCACTGTTTGATCTGACAGCAATACTGGCGAAGCTCAAGGGACTGCATAATCGAATTCAGATTCCTGGATTCTACGATGATATCTTGCCTGTGACGCCAGTGGAGGAAGCTCGGTACAATGACATTACAGATGTTTTGATCCGGCGTAATCCCGACCTTGGTCCACCAGATACTCTCAAGGCTTCTCTCATGGCCAGGTGGCGAGAACCCAACTTGACAATTCATCGCTATAAGGTATCTGGTCCGGATGGCTCCTTGGTTTCGTCACAAGCAAGCGCAGCAATATCACTTCGTCTGGTGCCAAATCAGGAAGTTGAAGATGTGATTACGTCTCTCACCAAATTCCTTGAAGCTAGCTTTTCTACACTCGATACCCACAACCATCTCTCCATCACAATTGACAATCAAGCAGATGCTTGGCTCGGTGATCCAGACAATGAGATATTCCAGACACTCGAGGAGGCAATTATGGATGTTTGGGGTCCGATCGGAGAGAGGAGACGTTCCAGCGTGCCAGCACCAAAACCGAAGCAACAGCCCAATAATTCAGCTACTCCTACCCAGAGCCCAAGTGTCAAGCCAACACCTACTACAAGTAAGACCTTGACAAACGGCAGCGACCACACATCTTTTGCAGCAACGCCCCTCGATATATCTCTTCCGGAGTCTGCGCTTGACTTGTCAAGCCTCAGTGATGGGGTGAATGGTCAAAAACGAAGAGGCAGAAAGCCTCTGTATATCCGGGAAGGGGGGTCAATTCCAAGTATCAGATTTTTGGAGAAAGAATTCGACGCACCTGCTGCCCACCTACCTTGCGGCCAAGCGAGCGACAGTGCGCATTTGGACAATGAGCGTTTGAGAGTCAGCAATTTGTACAAAAGCCGGGAGATATTCCGGAAACTGTTCAAGGATTTGCCACGGAAGTGATGCTTTTCAGCTTGTATTTGATGTCGGATCATGAATTTTGAGCTTAGCGTGGCGTCCACATATTGCGATGTTCTTTTCATGGCGCATAAAACTTAGACGGTTGGGGAGGAAAATTATTCTAGAAGTAAATGGGTATTAAGTATCGGTGTTTAGATACTCGCCTAGCTATTTGTATTTATAGTCAAGATTGATTTCTTCGGACAGGAATCTTCCTGAACGGGACTTCCCTCCTTAGCATTCCGTGAACCGATCCAAGCTCCGCTTTGAGTATGTGTCGTAATGTTCCTGCCCTCTTGATGTGAATAGTCTCCCGTTGCTTGTTCCGCTCACTATTTTGATTCCTAATACTTTGCATAGCAGGAGACGGTGCAAATATTTCGATTTCGATTTCACTGATAATAGAACTTATGGAAGGTTTATAAAGAAGTACCGCAAGTCTCTGCCAGGCAAGGAGAGATGTTTCCGGGGTCTTCACTTCGCATATCTCACATTCCTAACAGAGGGGCGCGTTAAAAGCTGTAGCATTCCTTACAAGTCATTGCAAATTACTTGTATTTGGAGCAATAATTAATGGAATGGCAGGACGTCGGAATATTTTATACCGGTATTTCGAGATCTACGAGAGTAGCTTAGTCATGTGACATCTAACCCCATAAAAAAGCTTAATCCCCAGCCCGGCCTGAGTTCGCGCTATGGTTTCACTCCGTCTGACTTCTAATAAACATCCTACTCTCAAAACATTACTTCTCATCACATACCCGCTACCAGCATCTGAAGCATCCTCATGCTAGCCCAGTACGAGACGTTGACATGCCGATGTCTGTGGAGGATGACGCTCAAAGCCAAGAAGGGGCAGGGCCAAGGCACGGGCTTCTAGAGGACGGCACCGTGTTGTCTGTCACAGACTCAGATGGATCCCACCAGCAACATCAGTATCGACATGTGAGCCCTAGTCCAACTCACCTGGGTGTTGGAGAAACAAGACATCTCCCATCACCGTCGCCTACGCCGTCCCCCAGAAGCTCGTTTTCAGTCATGACCACGGACTCATCGGGTGAGCCGACGGAAACCTTAACATCTGTTCCAAATCTACATAGGTATTCCGGCGTTTTGGAAAAGCCAGCTCACGATTCTGCTTCGGAAGGAAACGGGGAAGCAACGCACCCCTCGCCGCTCCCTATTTCAAAAACCTTACCTCTTCACGAGCTCCATGATATCCCGGAGAAAAGAGTCAAGAAGCCTCGAAAACTGTCAGCGGCTAGCCCAAACGGAGAGATCTTGAAGCTGTCAGCGGCTGAGATGGAAGAGTTGACTTCGGCCCCAGATTCATTGCCTGTGACTTCCCCAGTCAAACCGTCGCTCGCAGCGTCTCCGATGTTTGATGGGAAACGTTCAGTGTCAGACACCACTCGCTCTGATTCAGATGACCAGAGGAAAATCGAGCAAGTTTATAGGCCGGCTACTTCTGAACCTTTCAAAATGTATACGGAATCAAATGGGGAGCGGCGGCCCAATAACGAGAATACGCCGAGTAACGTAGCTGGCAGGCGGCCTGGGTTATTGTCGTCCAGGACTATCTCAACTTCAACACCTAGCAGCAATCGTATGCCGTCTTATAACAAAGGTTCATTTCGTCAACCGTCACCGAGACGCAAACCAGTCCCTCATGGTACACGACTAGAGCCATTAGATCTCAATTCGAGTTCAAAGCCATTGCCGAACTCAAACGGGTCGGTAGACCGCTCACCTTCACCAATACATCCATCTATTCCTCTTCCACCTATGTCAATACCCACATATCTGCAACTTGAGTTATCGTCATCCAGGCCATCGCCTTTGTATATTTATCGATCCGCAACAGGGGATACACCCTACGAATCCTCCAAAATCAAATTTGAGCGTTTATTGAACTTTCTGTTATTACCACCGCAACTGGAGCAAGTACTTTATTTTGGATCATTAGCCTGTCTTGATGCATGGCTGTATACTTTTACCATCTTGCCACTTAGATTCTTCAAAGCGGCAGCTGTCTTGATTCAGTGGTGGAGCGAAGTTCTCTCAAAAGAAGCACGTTTCATACTTGGATTCATTTACCATGGGGCTGGAAGATTTTGGCATCGCCAGCGTGACCGAAATGGTAGTTCTGATTCTTCCTCTCGGTCTCGAAGTGTTTCAAGGGTACGACGTCCAATATCTTCAACCACGTCGTCATTTAAATCATCAGCGAGAGCATCCGAATCAAGTGGCCACGGCAGTCACGAGCAGTTCATGTCTGAGCTGGAGCGTAAGTCAAGGCAGGGATGGGGTCGCAAACATAGACGAACCAAGTCACAACCCTCATCATTATCTTCAAATCACAAGGCAGATCTTCTTCAGGGGGCAGTGATAATATGCTCCTGTATTCTTTTAATGAAACTTGATGCAAGCAGAATGTACCACAACATCAGAGGGCAGTCAGCTATCAAACTCTATGTCATCTACAATGCTCTTGAGGTATGTCAACTGGTACGCGACAATTTTTTGCTAATGAAATCAGGTATGCGACAAGTTATTCGCTGCGTTGGGGCAGGACATATTTGAATGTCTCTTTTCCAACGAGACATTGGAGCGAGATCCTGATGGTCGAAGCAAAATCCTCAGACCTCTTGGCATGTTCGTGCTGGCTTTAATATATAATGTCATCCACGCAGGTGCTTTGTTTTGTCAAGTCATCACGTTGAACGTGGCAGTCAACTCGTACTCAAACGCCTTGCTGACACTGCTCATTTCGAACCAATTTGTTGAAGTCAAGTCAACCGTTTTTAAAATGTTTCAAAAGGATAATCTTTTCCAGTTGACGTGCGCCGATGCTGTGGAACGATTTCAACTGTGGCTGATGTTGATCATTATCGCTCTGAGAAACATAGTAGAGCTTGGCGGATTGAGCATCGTTGGGAACGAGGGAGATTTGGCCAAGGATACCACTACACCAATCAGAACTAATTCTATCCTACCTAATAGCTTCACTATCCTTCCCAGTTGGTCTGGAGAGGTCCTTTCCCCATTCCTCCTGGTGCTCGGAAGCGAGATGCTGGTAGATTGGATCAAGCACGCATACATCAGCAAGTTTAATCGAGTCAAACCAGCGCTCTACCAAAAGTTTCTGGATGTTCTAGCGAAAGACTATTACTCCAATGTAAGTGCGCCAGTCAAGCACGAAGTCTCATACTGACTTGTTAGGCTTTTGTGAACCAGAACCTCATTAAACGATTGGGTCTCCCAGTTATCCCATTATCATGTCTATTCATTCGGTCCTCTGTCCAGACCTACCACATGTTCCTTGCCACTCATGTACCACCACCTATTCCTTCTACCGCTACTGCATTATCGGTTGAGTCTGCCACTGCATCTCCAGCTACCATGGCTGCCCTTGAACACTTTGACAACATCATCCGGAAAGCCCTCGGAAGATCCACATTCGGGATCCCACATCCAGAATCCATGAACCGCTGGTATCTTCCCAGTGGCGACGACGTAATCGCCGCGTTAACTATGCTCATCTTCTTCCTGGGAGCCTTCCTTGTACTTCTCGCATGCAAGTTGGTCCTCGGGATGTTACTATTGAAGTTCGCGCGGAACAGATATCAAACTATGAAGAAGCGTGAACATCAGAATTATGACATGGATGGCAAGAGAATTGGAGGGTGGGGAATGGTTGAGTTGGAGGAAGAAAAGAGGCGTTACTTTTTTGAGGATGATCCGGAAACGTTGAAGAAGCTGAAAGAGAAAGAGCGGCTTGCTAAGGAAAAGGCTGCCGCTGGGCAAGATTTTTCGAAGATTAGTAGATATGAGATGTCTGCAAAGAGGATTTGGTAGCTGGTTGTATATACCCAGATAATTTTGCACATACCTCCAACTCTTGCTTTACTGTAAGTTAAATGTCACATCAAGGTCTTGTATTCTTCTATCCTCCAAATTCATGTTTAGGCTGTCCTCTCGTTCCTGCTGGAGCTTCATATCGGTACACATGGCCACCTTCATCTTCCTCCCCTGCGCCTTTGTCCTGTGCAGTAGTAACGAACAGAACAACAGCATTGAGGAATCTGTCATCGCTGCTTTCGATACAGTACAGAACTTGGCGATTGGGAAACATATCTATCGTCTTTTACTACGGTTTGCATTTATTCATTTGGTCCGGGTAATTGATATCTACAGGGCAGCGGCAGCCCAGGACCGAGTTGAAGGTCAGGTTAGCCGGGGGGCCGGGCAGCGCGACATCACCAGTGCCATCGACTTATACCTCGCAGCCAAGAAGAAGGATCCCAAGGGGGGACTTTCCAGAACGAAACTGCTAGATTACTGCCGTCGAGGCAAGCGATGGTCCCTCCTTGCTGAACCATCTCCCATTTCGTCTATACACACCTGCATTTAGAGAAATCGGTTCTATATTTAGTGAAGCCCCTTATTAAGACCTACTATTAAACCGAAACCTCTGTACCAAAAGGAACCAACGCATCTTGTGATGCCTTCCTGCTATCTAACCTCGTAAAATACGCCGCAACATTCTTCCTTCCTGGGGCTAAAACCCATTCCGCGACCTGATGACCATCATCTTTAACAGCCCATAAAAATGAATATCCGCCGCCGAAAATCGCTCCCTGCCCACACAGATACATCTTCCCCTCCAGCTCATCATCCAGCAGATTCAGAAATCGGTTAATAACCACCTTCTATACGACCCGCGCCTCGGGGCACGGGATACGGTTCCCACGATAGAAATCCATCGTCGCGGGATCGTTCCGGTACCACTCAAGGACGGGCTGCGCGGTCTCTAGATCCATTCTACGGAGCCACATGCGACATTCTGCACGCTGGGTGGGCTGCGTCGGCGCCGAAAAGTGAGGCCCCACTGGTTGCTACTTCATCGAGATATTCACAGATAGAGGTGATTTCGGTGATGATGGCACCAGTGTCGAGGCGTAGAGCAGGGACCTCGCCCCGGGGATTGATAGTGGTGCGATAGTGGAGGCGGCGATTCTCGAGGTTGGTCATGTCAATGGTTTCAACATCGAGTTTGAGGTTGCCGCGCTCGAGGATGAAGAGGCGGACTACGTATGGAATTTCATTTTCAGAGACACTTTAAATAGTCTTGGATTGAGTTTCAGGATATTGCAACTTATTTTGATGTTATTTGAACAGGAAATAAATTGGTGGTATATATGTCTCGCTATGGTAAAGCAACTTTTTACGGATATTTGTTACATCCGTTCATCGTCACTCCCTCTAGGCTTTCTCATGACATGCTAACTGGCTTGGTATAGCTAGGAGTGAGTTAGCCGGCAGACTACGGAGGTACAGCGGTGAAGTATTTACACAAAGCTAAAGAATGCCCCCCTATAGAAATCTCTATCTTAGCTTGTTTAGGTACTTTGTTTGTTTTTATAACGGCGGTTCCTACCTAAAAAGGCTAAGAGTAAGGACTTTGCAAGGATATATTTCTTTAGCACTTTTGGCTTTGTGTGAATACTTCACCGCTGTACGGAGTACCCCGTAGACGTTGGCACATCCTTGGACTTGATCAACCCGCCACTAGATCAAAAGAGGTATGCGAACTTCTTCCTAATTTAGACATTTAATACGGATTTTAAACGGGGATATCGGATATTATATGCGTGCAAGTTTGTGTGGAAGAAGTCTTGATTTGGTCATCTCTTAGACTAAGGGTTCTCCTTCTATATTAATGGCTATTTCCCTTCTTATTCTTTCCTTCACTTCCATCTCAACCGCCTTCGATAACAGATCAAAATATTGCTCAGCATCAGGCAAGCATTTTTAAACTACAAATTTCCAAGACAAACCCAAACATGAAATCGACAAGACTTCTTCCGACAATTCCTTGGATCCTTTTTGGCTACACCGAGCCACTTCTTATTCTTAACGTCGCCGTTACTATTCTACTCTCTCCTGCTGGCTACGCCTCTTCTCAAGCCGACCCAGCATTGATCCTCAACTACCCACTCCTATCACCAGGTGCCTACGGCACAGTCCTCCAACTCGCAAATACCTGCGTTATAGCAGCGGGCGTCAGCATCCTTCTATTCCACGTTGTACAGTCGCGACAGGCGATAGTTGGGTATCTAGTTCTCACCTCAGTAACTGATATTGGGCACATCATGGCCACGGCATCAGGAATGGGAAGAGAATATTTCTTGGATATATCCCGCTGGAATGGAATGACATGGATGAATATATGTGGAAGCCAAGTCTTCCTGGTGTTAAGATTAGCAACAGTAATGGGTGCTTTTGGGGAAATTCGATGGGAAGAGAATCGCGGCGTACAAGCTTACCAGGGGAAGGTGATGTGATTGATAGTAATGGAGGAAAGTTAAAGCTCTTTAATCAAAGGGACGGTTTCCATGGTAGGGTCTAGCTAGAACGTATCACATCATCGCAGTGCCGAAGTTTGTGAGAGGCAGCTTGTGAGCTTTTCTGCATATAGTCGTCAACTAGAAGATGGAGTAGTGTGCCTTTTCTGAATCGATGTTTGTCATGGCAAATCCGCAACATTGCTTTGAACCCGTCTAGATGCATCTGGCCAGTTTCGTCGTCGCCACTCGTGAACTGTATACACGCTGTCAGCAGGTGTCCACGGATTTAAGACTATAATTTCACCAACCGCTTCTGATGCAAGTGAAAGCACGGTGAAAAAATTAACCTCTTGATTGGTAGCTTCTGGTCGGTCAATGATTTTGCGCATTTCTGAGACAGCAACAGCACGGTGGTACTGCCTTCTCCTCTCTGTCATTGATCGAGTTTGCGTCTCTCCAGAACTCATAGTAGTTCGAAGCATACAAGAAAAGTTAACGTGATAGAAAGCGGGGCTTAAAAGCGTGAAAGCTGCTAATTCAGTACAAAATCCATCGAACTTGCTAGCCGGCAGTTGACGGACAACAATGGTGGCGTTAGCAATGGCAGCATAGTCTGGTAGAGTTAGCATTGTCTTTTGCTTGCATGCATATCAACACTCAGAACCTAGGACAGTCTTCAAGCTCGTTATACTAGGATAGGAAGAGCGGGAAATCCATCGAATTAATTGTGAATACTTAACGAGAAGGACTTCTTACAACGACTGAGGTCTTGCTTTAGGATAGGACGCCGCTCTTGAGGATACGAGCTGAAAGGATCTACACTGTTGCTGTTAAGTAGAGAAAAAGAGCTGCATAGTAGCTTCTGAGGGTCTCGCATTGAGTTGGACAAGCGAGGAGAGCTATAAGTCTGCTGCGAGTTCTCTGATTTAGTCTCATGATTTGTGAAAGACGGTACTGTCAGATTTTCTCCGTCAACGACAGAAGGCTTTTGTTCAAGCTGAATCATATTGTCTTTAGGCAAGATCTCGCAGCCTCTACTTGAGAGCATGGCAGCTCGATGCTCCTTGTGAGCCCTATGACGTTCACGTACGACATGTGATCGGACCTGAAAATGATTTCGCTGGGTTCGCGACTCGTCTTCAGAGCCTGAAGTGATAAATTTGAGGTTCACTGGTCTTGCGAGCTTTGTAGACTCCGTTTCTACGGGAATCGATGACCATTTGATAACAGCTTCACATTCGTCAGCTCGAACACGCCACTATTGTTGTTAGTCTGTTACCCACCAAAATTTCCATTTCCTTGAGCCATGCTTGTGCCCAGTCTTTCCAGTCATCGATGAATAAGAGGTTCACTACTATCACATTGGTTGTTTGTCGCACGTAGTGTTTGTCTGTTCCGCTCTTAACCGGTCTTTACAGCAAGATGTAATGTAGATGACCTCTAGATAGCAGTAGAGTATGAGGAATACGAAGTACTTGCCGCGAGGAGCAAAGAGATAGAGATTGGTATAGATCCCGATTGTTCTGACAAGACAAACCTCGAAGCGGTGGAGCTATACCCAATCTAGAAAGAGTCGGCACTCCTCTTTTGTCCTAGTGTCTTGTTTCTGTGGAGATCCACGATAACGCACATCTACGAAGTAGGTCGTGAAAGGCGTCATCTTCGCCTAAGAACCGTTGAATCAAGGGGACCCTCAGGAAGCATGCAAGGCAGAGCCAGAGTCCAGAATGTTTGTTCTAGCCTATATCTGTCCTTTCAGCACGTGATTCAATATAGGAGAATGCTTTATTAATTGGTCTTATTGTCTTTCTCCATAACAACCGGGAATTTTTATTTCGTCTTCCAGCGACTTTCCCAACACTTGTTAGACTTAGTTGTAGTGGAATCCTTAACGACTACTGTATAAGTAGCCTTGGGTAATAAACGGTGGAAGAGAGCGGTTGCTAAAGCTGTTGAGCCACAGCGCTATAAAATCTGCGACGCTGGCTAAACCGGGATACTCTCCCGCACCACGTCCAGCTTCCCCGTCTCCTCGTCCAGGAATGCAATACCCTGGTAGTAAGCACAGATATAACTCCTCGTCCTCCCTTTCCGGAAACACATCACCGATACGCTGTCTTCTAGAACCAAGGTTTTGGCATCGCCGGCTGGGAGGCTGGAGTC
Organism: Lachnellula arida; assembly: GCA_007821475.1. NCBI lineage: Eukaryota > Fungi > Ascomycota > Leotiomycetes > Helotiales > Lachnaceae > Lachnellula > Lachnellula arida. The sequence goes on from QGMF01000198.1 coordinate 50,275, forward strand.
GGGGTTCAGGGGCAGGATGTGGAGCTCGGGGGGGTCTTGAGAGGGTCGACCCAGTGTAGGGTGTTGGTGGTGGTGTTGTTGGCGCTTGAGCAGCGGAAGAGAGGCGCTTCGCCGAGGGCCACGGGGCCGAGAATGGGTTCTTGTAGAAGGGTTTTAGGGGGGTTGTGGTGGCACTGGTGGGGATTGGGGGAGACATGGTGGATTTGTTTTTCCGCGGTTGTTCTTGGATGATGGTTTGTTTTAAGGTGTGTGGAATACTTTTCCTGGATGAGGTACTTTCAAGTTAAAAGTACTGTACTATACGTTGCATTGAATCGCGAGGATGTGTGAGTTGGCTGCCGATCTTGGTCCCCCACTTTTGAGGTTGAGTGGGATATACAGAGGCAACTTAACGTTACACGAGAACATGTTGTCAGTACTTATTACGAAGGTATATAACTCCTCTGATCCTGTCTTTCTCGTTAAGAGTAAGATTAACGATTTCCAGCATCACCAAAAACTAGAAAACGCAAACAGAAAACCAGCACCATGACTTCCACCGGCCCTCAACCTCCATACCCCCTCCATCCTTCCATCAAAGACAAGCTGGACCCAGTCTACGCTGCCTTCTACAACAAACACCTCATTGACCAACAACAAGTCCACCTCCGACCCGTCTCTGCCTCCCGCACCTCCGGCGTTCTGATCCCCGGCGCTGGGCCCGAACTCCCTGTGGGAAAAGTCGAGGATATCTCTATCAAGAGGAGAGAAAGTCAAGGCCCAGATGTTCTAGTCAGGGCCTTCACCCCCGAAGGCGAGAAGCCAGAAAAGGGCTGGCCGTTGATGGTCTATTACCACGGCGGAGGCTGGGTGCTGGGGAATATCAACACGGAAAACGTAGTCTGTACGAATCTATGCAACAGGGCGAGATGCGTCGTCGTCACTGTAGATTATCGGTATTCAAACCTCCCCGTTTCTCACTTTGCCCTTTCAAGCTAATTACGAGTAATGGAATAGACTGGCTCCCGAAGATCCATACCCAGCCGCTGTCCACGATTCATGGGAAGCGCTGCTCTGGCTAAACGCCGAAGGTCCCGCGCACCTATCTCTCGACCTCTCACTCAGCGCCGTCGGCGGCTCCTCAGCCGGCGGGCAACC
>QGMF01000199.1:0-51177 GCA_007821475.1 Lachnellula arida
GGTAGGCAGCTTATACGAGCTCCAGATCTCCTCGTCCTTGAGCGTGGCTAGGTGAGATGGAAATCCCGTCAAGTCATGCAGCCATGGCACCCTTTCCGACCTTGAATCTCCAATATCCTGGACTATAGTTGCTTGCTCCTCAAGATCATGTTTCACAGCCTCAAAGTCTTCCTCTAGCTTCTTGAATGATTCCTTCCCCAGCTCTATGAATGGAGTAGAACCCGTGGTGGCCCTTGGCCCACTAACTCGATCTTTATTCTCTATGACTATAAAGTAATCGATTCGCCCAAACGCGGTGAAGTATGTCTGAAGCTTGACTGCCCTCCATAACGCGCATGACTTATGGATGGTAGCCTTGATCTTATGTGCTTGGGGCATATGCTTTCTCATTTCCCGAAGATGTCGGGTCTGATACCCACAGGCTAACTGCAGACAGTAGAACCCATCATATACTACTAAGTGCTCAATGACTTGACATTCATCCTTAACTCGAGGCTTGTCCCGTTTAAGCTCTTCGAGCGTTCTTAGACTGTAAGAACTGAATAACTCGAGGGTCGTCTTCAGCTCTTGACCTAAAAGTCGGTGTGGTTCGGCCCGCAGGTGGTATTCTTGGCTTCGGCGACCTGGAATAACGCAAGAGCGACAGGTATGGCACACGACTACCCGGTGGACCGAGTTATAAGAGAAGAAGCTCATTGTGAATATATTGGGGGAGGTATTAGGGGGTATAAGGAAAGTGGTGTCTGACCCGAAGCTTTCTGAACCGAAACCTGCTGAGTCAGCAGCGCCCGGGCCAATCGCGACCCCGCACTTTTGCTGTTTGAATCAAAAAGCTCCCTCACATAAGGGGTATGTTATTTAGTCGCGCGACTGGCGAATAGTTTAATATTATTTTGTCTCGCAATTTAAATAGTTTGATATTATTTAGTCTCGCAATTAGGCAAATTGGGCGAATTATTAGATATTATTCAGTTAAAATATATAGATGTGATAGAATAGTTTAATATCTTGTCGAATAATACACATTTAATTAGATAAAAAAAAATTTACTTATATATATAAAAAAATAGTACTTAAATTATACTAGAAGCGGCTATTATTTCGACCGAGAGTAAGAAGCTATTTCTTTCCCTTACTATTAATATTTATATTAATAGTCTTTAATAGAGAGATTATATAACTCTTCTCTCTAGATAGTAGTACTAAGATAAAAGTCTTAGTAAAAGATAGTTAGGAAGTCTTAGTATAGAGGGGACAGCTAAGGTATCTAACTTAATCTCCGAGTGTAATAGGTTCGGCGTAGAGCTCGGAGCGGAGAATACTTCCACTCTTCACGCTATTAAATAATATCAGACGTGTTTGCCACTGCAACGTTGTAGTTTCTTCGTGCATGGTCCCGGAGAATAATATTCGGAGAGTTAGATTATAGTGCTCTTTTAGTCTTGTACGGATAGGGACGTCTGCCGCTTTTCCAAATTTAAGTACTAGAGCTCCGAAGCATAATGCCTATATATGCACACTGCCTCTGTGCTGGGCTTCTATATGCAAAGCACGCACCGGAGTGTTTAATTAATATATGTTTCCTAACTATGCCTCCTCTCACCATCTCCGATATTAACTTCCACCGAGCAAAATCCGGCTCCCTCCCGACAGGAATCGCTGAATACATATCATCGGATTTATTCAAATCCTCAAGTTCTAGTTCTAATGCCGAGGGCAAATCGTTACGCCATCGATTGAGTGTCGAGAGTCGTAACTTCTTTGGCTCCACACTTAAGAAATCTTCCAATCAGGTCTTCAAAACCCACATGATTCCCTTAGGTACTGGGCGACCAACCTCCGAGTTTTATCCCTGGGACTCCGTCACATTCAACGCGACCTCGATTCAACGCGAAATAAGTTCTGCCTCTGTTACCAAGGATATCAGTCTGCTGCCCGAATCTGGCACGATTGTCAAGCGGGGAGGTGATTATGACATTGCGAGAGGTCTCAACTACGGCCATGCCGCTGGTTCCCCAGCATTACTTCGATTCATAACTGAACATATAGAGATTGTCCACAATCCTCCATATAAGAACTGGGCTACATGTCTCAGCTGCGGGTCGACATCCGCGCTTGAAATCGCTTTGCGGATCTTCTGCAATCGGGGAGACACGATTCTAACAGAAAGTTACACGTATCCTGGGGTCCTAGAAGTTGCAAACCTACTTGGCGTACATACCTTTGGAATTGAAATGGACCCTGTCGGGCTAATACCCGATTACCTGGAGCGAACACTCCGCACTTGGGACGAATCTCGAGGGCCTCGGCCCACAGTTCTCTACACGATCCCATCGGGACAAAATCCTACAGGTGTAACACAATCGTTACAACGAAAAGACTCCATCTACCGAGTAGCAGAAGATTATGATTTGATTGTCATCGAAGATGATCCGTATTACTTCCTTTGCGTAGATCTAGGCTTGGATTCAGTCCAAAGCTTCAACGGTGCGACTCGAGACGAATCAGCCGCAATATCAGGTTACCTTGCTAGTCTGCCTTCATCTTTGCTAGCCCTGGATAAATCTGGCCGTGTTGTCCGACTCGACTCGGTCTCTAAGATCCTTGCACCAGGACTTCGTGCCGGCTGGGTGACTGCTAGTGATCAGATCATCGATAAGTTCATTGCGTATTACGAAGTTAGCACCGTGGCGGTGAGTGGGCCAACACAATTGATGCTCTGGGATCTGCTTGATGCTACCTGGGGTCATCTCGGATTTTTCTCCTGGTTGGACCAGTTGTCTATACGATATCGCACTCGATTGAGGATCTTGCTCAACGCCTGTGACCGATATTTCCCAAAAGAAATTTGCAAATGGACCCCGCCTCAGAATGGCATGTTTCTTTGGACAAGCCTCGATTTGATGAAACATCCAATCATACTGTCTGGGGATCAGAAAGAACAAATTTCGTCGCTTACAAATAACCCGGCTTATGACATTGAGGCTAGGATATTAGCAAATGCCTTGGAGAAAGGGGTTCAAATCACGATGGGTTCCTTGTTCGATACAAAGAAGGCATCTACAACTGAGGTTCATTTTCGTATGACATTTGCTGCAGCAGATGGATCCGAAATTGAAGCCGGTGTGAAAAAGGTTGCCAGTGCGATTAGAGAAGAGTTTGCTATGGATACATTCTACTCAAGTGTTCAGAGCAACCCAGTTAAGCATTTCTGAACTAGGCTCCTCTGCAACCAGCCCTGGGATAGGGTTATAGGCATCTTTCTGCACTGTTATGAACTGAAAAGCAAACGTGGCTACGATGACATTCTGGTTTATATATGTATAGCTGGGCTCTCCGGAGTAGATTGATAGCTGTTATAGCCTAAATATATCTTGAGAAATAGAATTCCTAGTCAATTATTAGCGATATATATTTTGGTGGGAGGAGCTCCAGGCTTCTCTGCGTCATCTCGACTGTGCAGACCCGTACCTGAAATATGTTATCTATGGCAGCAGCAACTATACCAGAGACAGGGCCTTACAAATCAACTTCGTGTTTCTGTAGTATCAACTTTGCAACCTAATATGCTAGTAGAGGAATTGCAAGGTTTGGTGTCAAATGAAAGTATTCCGTATTCTAGATAATACAGCCTTTGTGCTCAACCTTCTATATTATATGGGACTGAAATCTGTTATGTAGTACCGGAGTCTATGAAAAGGAATTGCGCTCCATCTTCGGAACCCTCGATAGCTTGTAGCACTTTGGTAGCCATCCATCTACCTCTTTTTCATTTCCCGTAAGAAGCTGCACCAAGGCCTCCGCAGACTGAAAAGTAAGTGCCATGCCTTTGTTTATCAGCATTTGATCTCTTGAAACCACTCAGACAACCTACCGTGGCCATTGAATCCGGCACAAATCCAAAGTCCGTCTTGGCCCGGAGCTTCTCCAACAATAGGCTCTGAATCCAGGGTATATCCCATAATACCAGTCTATTCTTGAATTGTTTCGCCGTCTTCTCCCCAATTTTCTCGTCCAAAATACCTAGCAGCTGCAGATAAGAGAAACTTGGAGATGTTGGGATGAATGGTCGTATTATCCAAAACAGGCTGTTCTCCGTTACTTCCAAATCTTCGACCGCCACCCTGAGAATGTAATTACAGACTTATCGTCTCTCAGATGGTTTGAAGCTTACCAATTATTATGTCTCCTGCGCCAGAGGATCCTTCCGCCCTCGATTGCATGTAGTCGCCTGCACTCATACCACAGGTTCCTTTCAAAGCTGGATTACCGGCGATATTCGATCCCGGTCGGACAGCTGCAATCTGGGATCTGGTTGGAATGATGAAATCAGCCAAAGGGGGATACAAAGCTGCTGTATATGCATTTGTAGCCAATATGACTTTGTCTGCAAGGACCTGGCCGCGTTCCAATGTGTGCACGATCCACTTCGCCGTACCTTGCCCTGAGTTCATTTGATTGACCTCGACAACCGGGGTGTTTGTCTGAAGGTTGATACCTTTCTTAAGCAGAATCTCTAATAATCCGCATACAAATTTGTACGGACTCAACGCATAGGCAGGAAAGCCCACAGCTCCAACCGCTTCCGGAACCAGCAGCTCCTTTCTCGCTTCATCCCGAGTCCAAATCTTATACTTCTTCAGAACACTCTCTTTCATCTTGCCATCAAAGACATCCTGCCTTTTCTTTAGCAGCTCAAGTACGTCATCCCATTCTTCCTGGTCCGTCCAAATATCCACCGATTCCACCTCTCTCAAATCGCACTTAACACCTAGCTCTTTAATCAACTTCCCCAAATTAGCCACGTTCTCCTCCTCAAACTTATCCAACTTCAAGGCCTCTTCTTTCCCAAATTTTCTGAGGTCAGACGCGAGTGAAGTATAGCGACATGCCCGGCAATGCCCACCGTTGCGGCCTGTAGCTCCGGACGAGGCCTGTCGAGCTTCTAGCATAAGGATTTGAGTGTGTGGCTCCTTAGCAAGAAGCTTATAAGCAATACTTGCGCTTGTTATTCCAGATCCGATGATAACATACTGTGAGGTAGATGGAAGATTTGGTGTTGTCCGATGGTCTGCGATTGGGAGGGGTGGGGTTTGCCAGTAGGATTTTGTTGGATTGCGGTAAGGGAGTCCGACGGGGAATTTGGAAATTGTCATTTTGGGGTCTGTGGTATATCAATCGAGATTACGAAATCAATAAAATCGTACCCTAGAGAGAAAGCAAAACGGATTTGCCCTGTTCGATGTGTTAAAACATAAGCTTAGATAGCCTTTGGAGAAACCCTTCGGAGAATCGGAGTGGGGCGTACTACAGAGCAGGGAATAGTTATCCGAAACTACCCAGGCTGTTCCCCGAAGGACGACAGCTATATTGGACGGTTCAATAGAGTACTCTAGTAGCCCTGTAAACTAGAGAATTAAATAGGCCTGTTTATAGAATTGTCTAATAGCCTATATCTACGGGTGCCTATAACCTTATACTTTATCGTAGGCTATTGATTTTCGTTCTATCTGGATAAATTAATCTATACTTAAGTAACATATCCTAGACTCTCACCAAGGCTTATTCAAATACTGTTTGGAATTATAACTTTTAGAGATCTATGCCTACAAGAAGTCTCTTCCTTTAATATAGGTGGCAAAGCACTAGAGCTGCACTGAGCAAGGTTTAATTAGAATTGCTTTTTACACGGTTGTATATAAGGCTATTCCCTTTGAATTATCTACTACTAGTACCCTCCTTCGATGTCTAGATCTCATTTAAATACCCATCTTCTACCTTTTTATTACATGGTCTGGCAGCATTTAGTCCGATAAAGGGAGGTTTAGATTGAACAAGGAAGAATTATCAACAAGCCCTTCCCAGAAATCAAAATCGAAATCTCGTGGTTCTTGGTCCCACTGCGCTAGCCAGTTATTATCTGACTGAAAAAGGATTGGCTGTTGGACTGTGGCATTGGTACTTTCCTCGGAGAGAATACGGTCGAGAAAACGCTGGATTACTTGCGTAGCCTTGAAAAGCAGCGCATAATTAGGCTCCTCGCGCCGCACTACGGTTCCTCTTTCTACCTCTGCCGCGAGAATAGTAAGGTCTTGCAATACTCTAGCCCTCAGAACTCGTGGACAGTGAGAATCTCGTTGATGCCTAAGTATTGCCAGCATTAATATTCCGGCACTGGGCAGACCGTAATATGTGATCTGTTAGTGATTAGCATTTGCCGAGAAAAACAATTCAAGTACATACTTTCCAGTCAAGTCCTGTTCCAGAGTTGGAAAGCTCCTCGCGAAGAAGGATAGCCCCTACAACAAGATGGAGCATTTGTTGAGCCACATCGATAATTGCCTCGTCCGGCTCTGCCAGACGATGGAGCAGAAGACGCCGGAGCAAAAAAGAGATATGCAAGTAGTTGAGACGTATGCTAACAAGAAAATCGCGGTCAAAGGGATTAACATCAAGCTGCCTTAGACTACCCTCAAAACGGAAGTGGGCGGGCAACGCCTCCCAGTAAGCATCAGCAGTTGTTTGAAGTGCTCTATACGAGTTAGTAAACTTTTGCAAAATCCGACAGAAAATACAAGTTACCTGGTCTTTTCAAGACACCTGGGACGACTTCGATCGAATAATAGCTCTAAGATTTCCTCTTTGATGGATGCACACAGTGCCGACCAGCGGCTCTCTGCTTTGTAGCTTAAGGACGCATCCGATTTCCAAGCGTTGGTGCTTCCTTGCTCGTCCGTCGAGCATGTATCTGCGTCTCGGGTTTGGTAATGTGGGATTTGGAAATGGCAAAAGCGTTTACTCATCCGTAACGGCCGGCCAAGAAAGATAGAGACGTTTTTGTCTGCAGAGTATAATCTAGCAAAGACGGTTTTTTGCAGCTCCATAAGAAAGCGAGGCATCCCAGGCTTCTTATCAATGTTGTTATGATAACCAAGAGCGAAAACAGAGGCAATGACGTCCCCGAGGGTTCTCCAATATCGATAGCCTTAATGATTAGTAGGTAAGATTCGGTTACCGGCATTGCTTGACCTACTATGATCTCCATCCACATACGAGTGGACGATGAAATTTTCATATTGAAGGATTAGCTGTAAATCATTTAAACAGTCTGTTGACAGGCAGATATCGAGAGAACAGTCAAGCAACCTCGTTAAAAGGTGTCGGAGCTCGCGGTTTCGGCTCGGCGTTGTATACAAAGACGGAAAGAAGGATATATCCCTCGTCGCTTGAATGGCCGCCGAGAGGAAGATCCCAAAGCTTTCCCAGCGTGTGTTTATACCCAGAAATTGTGCCGAGTAGGTGGGAATGGTTGATTCGGGATTGTATTCGAGCGGCCGCATAGTGTTCTGTAACAATTGTGTGGAAAAGCTGTGGTGCCATTCTGAACCCTGGAAGGTCGATAAAGACGTGTAGTTGGAGATCTCGGCACAAAGGTCTACAAACGGTTGCGCGACAGGGAGGTTAACACCTTTTGCACGCCAGAAGGTAACCAGGGATCTAAGGTCTTCCAAATCAAACGAGCTGAGAAGCTGTCTTGTGAGCAGTGCACCATGCTTCACGGATGGGTGCTCATTCAATGAACCAGAGACAAACGGCTCCGGGGAATAAACGTCTTGATTAGATTCCTGTTCAGACAATATGTGGTTGAAGATATCAATATGGCTTGATGGACCAAGGTAACCAGGGTTGGGGTAGGGATTGTGATGCAGAGTGCTTGGAGATTCCCTCAACTCCGGAGATCGACGGCTAAGACTCAAATTAGTAATATCTAGAAGAAGTGCCAACGATATATATACCGGGCCGATTGATTTCGAAGTGGCGGGATCGAAGGGCTGCAGTAGCTGGACCGTATCCTCTTGAACGGTGTGGCTCTATAGACACACTTGCTTGCCCTTTTCTCGCTGCACCGTGCGCACACAGGGCGCTCATGGCCGCAAGCAAGTTTGGCCTTTCTGCAAGGATCACAAGCTGCTTGTCTAGATTCCATAATAACAATTCGCTATGAGGTTATAATTCTGTAAAGGTTGTGCGCTCGTGGTATATCAGGAGTTGGGCGCGAGGAGTGGAACTAATCTTGACTAGTTCTGTGCGGTCTCCCCGTCTCTCCGTCTCTCCGAGTCTCCGAGTCTCCGGCTCTCCTTTCTCCATGTATTTTTCATAAATTACATAGTTTTGAACTAGACCAGACTTCTATCATGCATTTGCCCAGTGAACTGCCCATCTGAAATTCGAAGTCCGAATCGCTTTGTCCGACAAAATCTTGATTTGATGCGGAGTATATCAAATTTGGAGCTTACTGGTTCGCCGTGACACTGTCAGTGTGGGTATGAAGGCTCCTAATGAGATGCTTCCTCCTCCCCTGAAACCTGCCTTGGAAAACCAGAAACATACAAAAAGGTTGGTTTACTACTATGGCAAAAACAATCAAGATTGCCGATTATTTGTTCGAGCGACTCAGGCAGCTTGGTGTCCGATCTCTGTTCGGCGTGTCTGGTAATTATAATCTCACATTCCTGAATCATATCGAACTTCTGGTATCCGCTGGGTTGGCAACTGTAATCAGCTCAATGCAGCATGCGCGGCCGATAGATATGCGAGAATCAATGGTCTCGGTGCACGGATTACCGCATTTGGTGTTAGCAAGCTTTCAGCTGCGAACGGTATTGCTGGAGCGTACGCTGAGGAAGCGCTAGTTGTTCATATCGTTAGCACGCCGTCTCGAACTCTTCAAGCGTCGCGTGCTCTGATGTATCATACGTTTGCCGACGGAGAGTATCGTCAATTTGCGGCAATGTACTCGCACATCGCCCAGACCAATGTAATAGATCCTCGCGCTGCTTTGCTACAGGTCGAATGGATCCTGCAGCAGGCCTTGCTATACTCCGTATAGCCGGCCTGTCTATCTGGAGATTCCGGAGGACATGGTCGGCATTTCAGGCCTGACATCTGTATTCATACCGGCTGCTCCTCCTAGTCAGCTTATCCACAGTGGTCCTCAAGGTCTGGAATGTATTCTTCAATGTATATATTCTGCTCAGCGCCCTTTAATACTAGTGGATGGCGAGCCATAACCTAAGGTCAAAAGACTCCTTAACAACTTATTCTTTAGGACCAAAAGTCCCAATGCGACCTTGTTAAGTTACTGTATTTAATGCATAACTTTAGGCGACACTAATAAGGAGTTGAAGAAATGGGGGTAATCCTCTCAATTCTAGTAAGAAGGGTTTGCGTAGTTAGGCAGAGGCGACGATCCAGCTGAACCTTGTCGGCCATCCCAAAGCCAGCTTTCGGTATTGCATCATGGATATAAGATCTTTCTTTTTCTTAAACTTATCTTTATGTATGTTTCTCTTATATATATGATATTACACGATTCTAATAATAAGACGGATTCGATCTGATATAATCCCTTAAACGCCACCCATCAGTCTTCGTTTTCCCTGACTCCTAACTCCTATCCTAAGGTAAGCTCAACCCTAAATTAATATAAGAAATACAGGAAATATAACTTCCAGCCTCGCTCAAGCCTTATCATCTGATCTCCCTCTTTCTTACTCTTGGTCATACTGTAACAATCTTTCCTTTGAAGTTATCTCCATTACATCTTTCTCTCTCCAATTTCATCGGCATGATTATGCTGAGTTCGCGACAGTAATCAAATATTCCCTTTCTCTGCGTAGGGTCCTTCCACACGGTATCTGCGAGATCTTGGCCTCCATTGCGCACATGAAATCCCAATGGATTATTATCATAGTAGTAGTCTTCGACTGCGAAATGGGTTTCCTGGCCGCCCTGGGCAACTTTTGTCCCAGGTATTGAGGTTACTCGTTTCCCGAACCATTCGTCTTCGGCGTCGGTATCGTTGAAGCGTGCTTGGAATTTGAGGATTCTCTTCACGGTTGAGACTCTCCTCAACGAGAGACCACCATTTCCCGCAAAGCCGTCATCTGCAGATCTATAGACCTTCATTAGAATACACGTAGAAGAAGAACAGTGGAGAGCTCTTACCTTGATGCCCCCGCCCAATCGTAAGATATCCAATCATTCAAGCTATCCGGCGAGTTCGCGCACAAAATGCTATCGGACTCAAACTTGAATAGGAATTCTGCCCCTGGCAGGAACTCCTCGTAGAAACGGATATCTGTAAGCACTCTATACACATCCTCCCTGCTATCGATACTCCAAGGGTAAGGCAACACCATCAAATCGAGCTTTCCATTAACCATATGATATTGAGTCGCAAAGCTCCGAGAGACCGCCGTGACACTTTCATTTGTGCCAATAAAAACAAATCGCCAATCATTCGGCACCACTGTAATCATATGTAGTAGCTGCGGAACGAGGTGAGGAATCGGTCTTCCTTCGATAAGGAGAGCGACCTTGGACGTGTCGAACTGGTCCCGAGGGTCACGATCAGGAAACCAGTCCACCTTTATTCTAGGTACTCTTTGAATGGCAGCATTGTATTTTCCCCTGATGTGCCCTTGTATTACGGGTCTGTATACAGGTAGAAGATGCGCGATCGTCCATCTGTTATGCGACTTAGCTCATGCCTTTCGTCCCGTGCCGAGGTGTGACTTACGTTGTCAGGAGTGAAAGGAGGACAAGTATCTTTGTTCTGTCTATGGCGAAGAAACCAAGACTCTTAGAGCTGGGCCCAGCATATGCATGTGAGGATGTCATATTTGAATAAAGAGCGAGGAGGCTTCTGTGTAACTCCCAAACACGCGTGTAAAACCTTCGGTGATTCGAGAGTGTGCAATGAGTGTGACCAAGACTGAACCAAATTCGAGAACAGAGAGAATATTTGAAGAGGGCCACCAGTGGGTGCTAAAACTACTTGCGCACCCCTAACTTTAGCGAGAAACACACCAAAAACACCGCCGCCCGCTAGGTTGAGGGCCCCATATTTAGGTTACTCGTCACAAAAAAGTTAATATATGCGCGGAGTCCTCTTGCTATTATAAAAAACTTACTTTCTTGTATTATTTCCAACAAAACGACTTTTCGGCTTTGGTCGCTCGATAAGTTTGGAGGAACAGCAAAGGATACTTCCCACATCATGGCCAACTTATCATCGCACGGCAACACGATCGAGCATGTATTAGCTGTTACGAGGAATGCTCTAACGTCATTCTGGTCCAATACCACAAAACGGATTCGTGTAGCTGGCGGCATCCTATTATTTGTGTATTGATAATCCTCTATCACCATCTTATTATAATTGACTAACATGTATCAGGGTTCTATCAATGGCGCTTCTGTGTTCTACGAGTGCCTTCAGAATTCCCACGATGCCCGAGGTATCACTGAACTACGGTTTCGATTCCCACTCGCCTTATAACACCTCCAAAGTCGCCCTCCTCGTCGAGAACAGAGTGGACCCAATCCTCACGCCATTACTCATCCACTTCATGTCTGTCGTCCCACCGGACTGGCGATTTCGCTTCATGGGCAGTATCGAAAGCGTCGACTACGTGAATCAAAGTAGTGCAATCCGCGGCCATGTCAAGTCTGGGAAGCTAGACCTTACCTACATCCCAGAAAATATGACCACAGGAAGCCAAGAGGAGATTTCAAGATTCCTAACCACGCTTTGGCTCTATGAAACGGTTTTGCACCCAGCGGAATGGCTGTTGGTTTTTCAGACTGATAGTATGCTATGTGCGAATAGCAGACAGTCTTTGAACAACTGGCTAGAATACGACTGGGTAGGAGCACCATGGGACCCAAATGGGCGATTTGGGGGGAATGGAGGACTAAGCCTGCGACGCGTGAGCGCTATTGTCGATGTCCTCCGCAACCAAGTTCGTGCTCCGAATTCCGAAGCTGAGGATGTCTGGCTCGTAGAAAGACTCGGCCATCGACCCGGAGCCAAATTAGCAAACGGAACAACATCTTTGAGCTTTTCCGGTGAAGGTAACAGTGGAGAAGTTGAACAAGTACCTGCGGAAAAGGATGATGGCGAGGCCAACAACACGGATTCTACTAAAGCAGGAGGATTGATCAAGGGACTTGATGATTGGAGGGATGGGTTTTACGAACCTATGGGATATCATACAGGAGGCTCGGGCAGTATACTCAGGGGTGGTATTTGGGGGACTCCGGCTCAGAGACAACATATTTGGAATTATTGCCCAGAGATGAAGATGACGTTGGTAATGGATGCGGCGAAATACGTGCCCGGGAACTGTAATAATCAATGGAAACGATGGGATATGGGTGCCGAGGGACAAGAAATGGATGGATTAAATGGAGAAACGGAGATTATTGACGGGGTAGAATATCCTTTACTGCCAGCAGGATTGACTCCTTGGTAACTTCTTTTTTATATGTATTCAGAACACTGGCGTTAGGTAGAAGGAACATTGAGATATCACTTCTGTTATCTCATTATCTTCCTAATTTTTCTGGTTCAGCACCCAAATCTATTACAGATTCAAGGTGCCTCGTAGATTAATATCTGAAATGTGCAAGGGCCGAATTTGCAAATAATGAGAAGCTTCAGATGCCACTGTGGACTTCAAGGAAGATAATATATATGCTCTAGGAGCATTGTACGCTTCACGGTAAAAGCTATAAACTACTTAACACGCTTCGGCATGGGTCGATTTTTTGCATTATATCATATCTATTACAGTAAACACTAGCAGTGTCTCCGGGGAAAAGCTTGAACTAAGAATTGCACCATGATCCGTTAATTGCTTTACCAGAAATATGATAGGTTTTTGTTTGTTTTTCAGTAATTGGGACTTTAAGAGTTACCTCATTGCCAAAAACTTTCATTTCACGTAAAATAAAGCATGGATGTCAAGAGAACTAGCGATAAATGCCTCTAACATCACTGTCTACTTCAGCTACCACAATGCTTTATCTCCCAAGCTAATATCTACCATCTTCTTCCTAAGTCTGTCCAGCCCACTGTTCCTCAAGATACTCCTCTACATCTTCGAATCCATAGTCGGGCAGCAGACGGTTCCATTCATCCGACACAACCCAAGATTCAGCAACACCACTAAGAAGACTACCCTTCACAACAAGCTTGGAGAACTGTTCGCTCTGCTCCGGTGGAATATTAGGATCTGTGAATTGTGGAAGCCATGGGGAGCGGATATCGCCGGCTCGGACGTCTGCTTCTCGAAGCGAAGTAATATCAAATTTGCTGCCTATTAAATGACGATAGAGGATTAGCCATTGGGGCTTTTCTTCAAAAGGCTGGGCTTGTTCAATAAATTAATACCTCGAACTTTGGCCCCGATTTCTAAAAGCCTAGTATCCGACATCGTAGTTCCACGAATGCCACCAACGACCGGCCACTCGCCCTCGTACTCGATTGCTCGTGTCACAACATTAGCAATGTCGGCCATGGTCGTAAACGTGTATGTGGCTTCTTTATCGCCCAGTGTTATGCCTCGACGCTTCTGGAAGTCGATCCATAGCGGCATGACTTTGAGGTATTTCAGATTTCCCACCGGTGCCAGATAGCCAATTATCATCCCTGGTTGAAAAAGTGTGTATTCGAGAACCTATATTGATGTTTTGTTAATATGAGTGGAACAAGTTTTATAAGGGAGAGATATTATACAGTGACGTACCTTATTTTCTTTGTTAATCTCTTCGAGGTAGGCCCTCACTTTCGCCTTCTCGCCATACCATGGAAGTTCATCGAATTTCGAGCTTTCGAACCCCAGAATCCCGTCAGTTGAAACATCGTCTCCTTACGACGGCATTATGCCCCGCTGTATTTTACAAGACAGGTTTCAACGCTCACCTCGACCACTCATTTGGAGCAAAACGCTTTACCCCTGCTGCAATTGCAGCGTCAATCACATTTATCTGCGCAATGCTACTAGGATCCCCAACGGGGCTGTTGAATGTGAAGACGGTGTGTACGCCTTGAAGGATGCTAGTGAGATGGGCCTTGTCGGTGTAATCAGTCTTGGCCCAGGTCACTCCAGGTCGATCTTCTACGGCAGCAGGATCCTGGATTTAAATGTCAGCAATTGATACCTTGGTCAGATTTAGATGGGTTTTATTCAGAAGTTGTACCTTGCGGGAAAGGATAAGGATGTCATGCTTCTTGGTTGCTACTAGCACGTCGATAATTTCTCGCGAGATACCTGTGGATTCTTGGGTCAGCTTGGAAGCTTGGATATAGAAGAAAGACAGAAGTATGCTTATAGCTATGGATAAATCGAGTTACTCACTCCCTGTACCACCAGCTACTGCAATTTTGACCATTGTTTGCAAGATTTATGTTGTAAATTGGTAGAATAAGAGATTTGGAAATCCTTGATTAATGTATTAAACTCTGGAGGTGTTTACCCTTTATATATAAACATGCAGCAAAGAAATTAGCTTTCGTAAGCTACTTGCTTATTCAAGAGCTTGGTAAGAATGTTTCTCCTCGGTGTAATGATTCTCAAACATGGTTCTAATCCACGAATAAGGGGCTGTAGCAGGTCTGCCATTGGCTCGATAACCGAACTAGTTTTGGACCAAAACCATGCCGCTCCGCTCCCGCCCCAACGAGGACTTGGAGTTCAACCATTTCCGAGAAGCAACCCCGCTCTCTTGACTTTATCATCTATCTGTATTGCAAAGCATACCTGTGAGACCCAAGTTCAAATGTCCAGTGCGAGCAATACTAGTTCCGCTGAGATCGCATCTGATCCACTTCCATGCCAACTGAAACCATATCTCGCCTTACTCGACAGAACCCCTGCCGGCCTCCCAATATGTCTCCAGTGCCAAAACGCCCTCCTTCCCAAGAGTATTATGGACCACCTCCGAAAACAGCATCAACTGCCCGCTGAGCTCCGGCCAGCCGTCCGCTCTCTGGTATCAATTTTACCGCAACTAGACGCCTCGGATTTACCCCGCCGACCCGACGGCTCGGCTCCCTTGAAAGCATTGCGCATCGTAGAAGCATTCCAATGCAAGAAATGTCTTTTCATACGTCAGGATATCACTGATGTGCGTAAACACATTAATAAAGAACACGATCTCTCGGCCGCGGGAAACTATGATGAGATACAAGCGCAGTCTTGGCTTGGGGGTAGGAGAGCTGTGTATTGGAGAGTTGAGGTGGGGTTGGATGAGTTGGCGGAGGATGGGCCGCATTGTGTTTGGGGGTTCTTTGGGGCGGGGTTCGGTGATAAACTTCCGAGGATGTGGCCGGTGGAAGCATATCAGAAGCGTCTGACATGAAGTTTGTATCACGAACTGTATATTCTTATATGTTCTTCCAATTCATGATAAGCAGCTTACTGTATACCTAAGCTTGATGATTTGCCACGGAAGTCTCAGCTTGTTCGACTTCAAAACCGTAATTGATTTTCACCCGGAGGGTGTTATAACATAAACTATTAAAGCTCTAGATTGTTATCAACAGGGCGACCAGCGTCACTTAGTTAGAAGATCTTACTTAAAGAGCCTGTCCCACCCCTCTGCACCTACATACCTAATCCAGACTCACACGAAACAATCAGCTCTACTTCTCTCTTGCCTCCCAGTAAACCCCCTAAATCACAAAAGCCTCCACAACTCCACTCGACTTCATCCCAAAACCAAAGCACACTCCGTAACCACCGCCCCAACACCCTCCCACACCCCAGCCAACCTCCACTGCCCACCTGCACCTCCATCTTGTCCCCAAAACACCAATGCAGTCAAACATCGCATCGGAACCGTAAGTTTGAAAAACGTGCGATTCTCTTGCCACGCTGCTAGCGTATAGTAGATCCCCATTGCTATTGCTGCCAAGGAGTTGCCTTCTTGAAAGTCAGTGCTGGTGGGAGAGATGAAGGATTCTGCATGCGGATGTGGAGGTAGAGGGAGGGGAGGACCGTTTGTAGCGGGGATGCAGGAGTTTGGGAGTCCGAGGGAGGTGGTGGCACCGGTGGGGTAGAGGAGGTTTGTAATGCCGGCGAGGAAGGCTGTTAGGCCGAAGAGGTAGACTGTGTAGGCTGGGAGAGAAGGCATCGTGATGGAATGGTTGGGGATGGTGTATGTGATGCGTGATGGTTGTCTGAATATTCAGGTGAGATATCCGCTGTTCAGCTCTGAGGTTACACTAGGTCATGTGCTTCACGTGTTTGGTTCTTGGGTGTTGGGATTTGAGGGTATCGTAATGTCTATATTGTATGAGGTTACGTGTCTTCTAGCTATAGAACACGAGTTTTATGGTGCCGGCTGACTAAGCAATCCAAAAGTCCAACATTGGGGGTGCACTTCGAACACAAGTTGGATTTAGGATATATTCGCCGGGAGACTAATACAAAACAAACTTTTACCCAAAACCTCAAACCATATCCTCATTCCGTCCCCTCTTACCTCTAAAACAACCCCCCTCATCCGCACTCTCATCCAAATCCTTCTTCTCAGCCCTTCGCTCTACAAATCCTGCCTTATCCCTCTGCTTCCTCGCAGCCTCTCTATCCTTCCTATCATATATCTTCTTTACAATATCCTGTTCCCTCATATACATCCCATCAGGACTATGTTTCCCCCGATTCGACGGCTTTGTGATGAGCCAGAGCCAGATATGGCGGATGTATGTGTATTCAGCTATACTGGCAAACGTAATGTGTGTGACGAAGCCGATGATGCTGCGGATCCAGGGGGAGAAGGCGAGGGAGACGGAGACAATTATTACGCCTACTGATATTGGAACTGATGTCTCTGTTAATACTACTCTTCCCACAAGGACTTGATTCGATCTGAAGATAAATAGAGAATGGACTTACAGATCAGCTTGAATTGATGTTTTATTGACATACTATTCCCTCCTCCTGGAGTCTGGAACTCGGTGGAGTTCATGCCAAAGACGGAAGTCATGAACGAGAGGGGCAAGAAGATGATGGTGACGATTGTGAAGAGCATGATAGAGCGGCCTTGGATTACGCTTTCGTCGGCGCGTTTCAGGGCCAGTTTAGCTTCGATAATGCTTGCTTGTTGTTGTTTGAGACTTAGGAGGTGGTTAAGCCAGAGATCTGTTAGTTTGTATGCGGGCCAATGGTGGGAGGTTTGGCCATGGAAAAATACCTGATCAGATACGGAAACAGAGTTATCCTCCAACTCCAGCAATGCTTGTCTCCGAAGTCTGATGTTGTTGCACACACGCTTGGCAAACTCCACGGTACTCTCCAAGATCAAGCTAGAATCATTGGCTGTATTTCTTCTATTGAGCGCTCTGTGTGGAACAAAAGAACCACTCTGAGTAGGAGAATGATTATGCTGCCCGGCTAGAGGATCTTCAGCACTATGCGGCGCATTTATCGTCCCCAATAGATTTTTGATATCGAGCATGATATCTCGTAGTTCTATGGGCGACTTCTTCTCATCTTCTTGGTGTATATTCTCAAGATGCCTGGAGAAGTCCTCGAGAACATTCAATTGCTGGGTGTAGATTCGGGACATCATACGCAGCTCCTCGATAATGTCGTGAGCCTCCTTCAATAGCTCGCCTTCAGGGTTGATGTTCAGGTACGTTCGAGCTGTCGCCTCGAAGTCTAGATGACGATCTATTGTGTTTAATCTGTCAAGAGGCTGCCAGAATGTGGCGTAGGCCACGGTTGTCATCCCTGACTACCAAAATATCAATTCTACGCTCCCATTTAACCTCAAGAAATACTTACAACATGGCTAAGAGCATTTGAGAAGATATCGAGAACTTCAGGGCGCTCGTCCACAGGCTTTGTCAAGTCGAAAAATACTGTTGAGCACTGGTTCAAAATCACCAATCCCAGGTCATAGACTGATTGCACTTGCCCAACTCGGAGGTGATCTAGGCGGGCGCGAATTCCTCTGTGAACACCAGAAAGATCTGGCTTGTTTCGTCCCCACCGTCTGGGAAAACTTGTAATAACGGTATCTGGAAGGTGTTAGAAATACGTTTCCTACGGAATGTAGGTCAACTCACTGTCGTCGAGAATGTACATCCACAGCTGATCAACCATGACCACTCGAGTAGTCCTGGAGATGTTCTTTCCCTCCTTGGTTTCCCGGTACACAACCTGATCCTGATCTCTTCCGTCGGTATTTGGAAGCTTCCAATAATATGACTGGTCCAGTGTTCTCCGGGAATGAAGAGGCGGGTTTTGAAACAGGTGATCCCGCAGTAGCCTGACATCCGGCTCAACGTCCATGGCATCGTAAAGCTTGGCAATGCTCATTAGATAATTTCCCAGCGGCCCTCGCGTCAATGGCTTTACTGGATTTTCCTTTTCTTTCTGCTTTTCGTGTTCCTCGGTGGTTCCAAACCCAGTCAGTGCCCGAGTGTGCTTAATCTTAATTTGCTCGGACAACTTGATAAATTCGGCTTGCAAGTTTTCCGTATCGTGGGACTGGGTTTCCTGATGCTTTTGGGTGATTTTCATAGTCTCTTCGGCGATCTTCTTTCGTCGCTTGTGGCTTTCCCAATGCAAGTAGGGCATCTATTTGTTCGTCAGCATACATAACTTCTGGAGGCTCGTGTACCCCGTACAAAAATGATAAAATTGCTCTTATTGCCGCCATTCGCACATGTCGTTTCTAGGATGATTAGCGGCCTGAGCATTGCGACTCATTGGTGAGTAAGACGTACCGGGAGATATTCGAGAGCAATGCGCACGCATGTGTCTAGCATGGACGGGATCATAATTGCCGCCATGTTGTAGCGAGGTCCAGAACTCGCGACAGAGAAGATCAGAAGATCTCCTGAGATAATTTGGGTCTTGACGATAGTTGTACTCCCCGGGCGTCTTCTCGCCGTAGTAGCGACCGATGGCTTCCTAAAACACGGTCAGTATATGGGAACCGAGGAGGGCAGAGCCCAAAGAGAACACACCTCAATCCAATGCATATTATTTGCGGGGATGTGAAAATATCGAATGGTGTTTGGTTCACATGCCTCGGTCAGTGGATTGTTCTCTTTCTTGAACAAACAATCAATCAGCGGATACTTCTTCATGTCGTAGCTCATGAAGGATGAGTTGCAAGCCGGATCGGATCTTTTCAGAGTAATCTTTGTGATTGTAAGTCCGTATGAATCATCAGGGCGTGGTCTCGGGACTTTCTGTGGATCAATCTTTCTCTTCTTTTTCTTTGGCTTTGGTTTCGCTTCCTCATTATTGCCTTTGCCCCCGCGAAGTGAAAATAGGAGACGGTCATGACGAGCTTTAGCGCTGGCTTCCTTTCGGTCCTGGGCCATCTTCTCCTCTGCATCCTTTTTCTCCTGTGCCTTCTTCTCTCCTTCTGGATCATTGGGCCTTTGAGGAATAGGAGCTTTGTTCCACTTCCCAACCTTTTCTAAGATCTGTCGTTCCCATTTTTCTCGTCGCATAGACTCCTGCTCCTCAAGCTCCATTCCTTGGATTCGCTCCTTGAGAGTCCTTATGTTTTCCTCTCTCGAACCGATAGCATGATTCTTCCACAGGGATCTGCAGCTCTCGTAATGCCACATGCGTAGTGCATTTTCGGGCGTCGAAGCAAAGCTTAATCTGAGTTTCTTGATTCGGTCGAGCTCCTGCGCAATTCGATGCGCCTCAATTATCATTTTCTTAAATATATTTTTCGTAAATTTCTTTTTCTTCTCCTGAGCATCCGTATCCGCGGGCTTATTGAGTTTTAAAAAGAAATTCTCTTGATCATGGAAACGCAATCGGAAATACTTGACAAGATAGTCATCCCGCAGCTGGTCGGGGATTTCAATAGGGATGAAATCATAACCTGTGGTATCCTCCACTGCCTCGGTAGCAATTTTGATATGTTTTGAATCCATACGCACTTTAATTGCCAGCGATCGAGGGAGTGGGCAAGGGGTTGTAGCCTCACTAAATAGTGCTGGCCTTGTACCCTCCACCACAGCTTATCGGACAAGCCAAATGATGGGTATTGCGGCTGAATTTGTCAAAGAGGGTGACGGCTTGAGGATCTGCTGGAGCCCTATTGACATTGACGAATAATGTTCGGACTCTATACTCCACCAATATCCGGCCCTTGAAGAGAAAGCAAGGTTTAAGAGGATCAATTGGCGAGCTGAGATGCAAATGAACGCAATTGTAAGCAATTGGGGGCCAAAGTGCAAGGCTAGACCAGGGCCTTGCGACTGATGGATTCAATCGCGTTTTTAGGAAAAATAAAAGGAGGGGAGAGTAAAAGCATCGCGAACTCGTTTTTGAAGTCTTGTTGCTATCGGATGTGACTTCAAAGGCGGGAACGTACAGCGTTGTGTAACTTTACAAGACTGTGAGACTGTGAAAATGGCTAGATAAGTGGTACCTTCGTATTTTCAGGGTGCTTGCAGGTTTTTCTCCCTACTCGCTGCCACGACAATGCCATTAACAACCACATTTACTACCTCGTCTAGCTTTTATCAAGATCTCTCTTTCACGAGTTAAGTGCAACTTTGTAGAACCTTCCGCTGGGAAGACAAGAGTAGATGCAGATGAAAGGAAAGACAGAGAGTAGGAGTAGAGGGCGGGATGTGCGTGTGGAACTCAGCCAGCGGTACTTTGTAAATCCAACGTCTTTCATAAAGCCGTAAAATCACAAACAGAGTACCGCTTGTAGATCTCGGCCTCGAGATCTCATTTGGAGCAGTTTTGTAAAGACTGGAGAAGAAACCTTTTAGAAAAGGCTGTCTTGCGATGGGCACGTGGTGTCTTGGGGTGAGACTGGGAAACTGGCGGGGGCGATTCATAAAAGGTAAGTGGAAATAGAGATGATATTAACAAATTTGGTTAATTGTAATTAATGGGGTGGATACGATTGAAATTCCAATATACTTGGCTATCCCCTATTTCTTGGGTATTTGCTGGCAAAGACCCATCGCGATGTGATGTGCTGTACAACCCAAGCATAATAATATGTAATGACTGCCGCCACGACTGACAGGGTTTGACCCGCCTGAGACGGGACGGACAACAATAGCACATGACATGTACTTTATATACCGTACAATGTAATGTCTTGAGCCAACGTGCGCGACGCTCTGTTAACCTGACTCGTGATGGTGATGGTGATGTGGGCGGATGATTCAAAATGCAGAAACAATAAGACAGGACAGTCGAGGTTATTCACAACATCGAGTCTTGTCTTGTCTGGTGCACCGTCTGAATAACAGTAAGGTAGAGTAAGGAAGGGAAGGTCAGCTCGAGGCCGCTAGAGAATGAGGATTTGTAGATCGTGACCTGCCTTATTCGTTAGTACGACCACCACCACACTGGATTCTGCGCCAAATCGACCCCTTTTCCCCCTTTCCAGCCCAAAACTGCATTATTAATAATAATTCGACGTCGCTAGACCGCCAGTCGCGAACATTTCTCTTGGTCTTGGGCTTGGTGCTCAGACTACCAGACGCCCCCTGACGCTACAGTCTCCCCCGGTCCCGGTCCAAATGTGACGATGGACGCCCCTTCACATAACAACAACAACAATCCAAATCACCATCGTTCAACTCCTCCTTCACCGTCACCCTCACCCTCACCTTCGCAATCCCCCCAGCCGATCCTCTCGCAAATCCCAGAAGCCTCCTCTTCCTCCGCATACCCCAGTAACGATCCATTGGCTCCCGATGCCGCGGCAGCTCTTGCTGGAACACGTCCCCGTCCCCCAGATCTCAGTATGCAGCCAGAGCCCTCAGGGCATAGGCGGCGGCGGAGCACCTTGCTGAACACCACAGATGTCAATAGTGCCCAGAGGAAAACATCTGCGAAACGTAATGATTTACAGGAGGAGCCGAAGGGTGGAGAGGGGGCAGACGACGACGATATGAAGAGCACCAGCGAGGAGGTCGAGCTGGACGATTTATCAGATGATGGACTACAAGACGACGAAGAAACCGGCCTGACGGGGAAGGATAAGGGCCGGAGGAAACGCAAGAAGAGGCAGAATACACAGCTGGATCATCGGATAGCGGGAGATATCAAGATCACCGACGAGGAGAAGAAAGAGGCGGACCAGAATGTGTTCAAACGGAGCTTGGTCAATGGAATATTGATTGGACTGTGGTACATCTTTTCATTATCAATATCAATTGTAAGTTACAAACGCCGGTAGACCTTTTCCCCTCGCCTTCTAATTCCTTGGACAGTACAACAAGTGGATGTTTTCCGCCGACCACCTCGACTTCAAGTTCCCCCTATTTACAACATGTATGCATATGCTGGTGCAGTTCACTCTGTCGTCCCTCGTTCTATATTTCCTACCACAGTTCCGACCACGATACGACTCCATTTCAAATCCCCACAATGCCCAGACCACAGATTCAGATCTGGCACAACATCAAGCAGACTCCAAGAAGCCGTTGATGACTCGGATGTTCTATTTCACACGTATAGGACCATGTGGAATGGCCACGGGCCTGGATATCGGCTTGGGAAATACCAGTTTGAAGTTCATTACCCTTACATTTTACAGTATGTCTCGGAGATTTCCCTTCCAATTTGCGTTGCTAATTCCCTCCAGCGATGTGCAAATCCTCATCCTTAGCATTCGTCCTCCTCTTCGCGTTCCTTTTCCGCCTCGAAACACCCTCCTGGCGTCTCGTTGCCATTATTGCTACAATGACAGTTGGTGTAATAATGATGGTAGCCGGTGAGGTGGACTTCTCCACCCTGGGCTTCATTCTCGTCATATCTGCTGCATTCTTCTCCGGCTTCCGCTGGGGCCTCACCCAAATCCTCCTTCTCCGAAACCCAGCAACATCAAACCCTTTCTCCTCAATCTTCTACCTCGCCCCCGTAATGTTCTTCTCCCTGCTTCTACTCGCCGTCCCAGTAGAAGGTTTCCCCGCCCTCTTCCAAGGCCTGCGAACACTCATGGAAGTCAAAGGAAACATACTCGGCCCATGTATTCTCCTCTTTCCCGGCGCAATAGCCTTCTGCATGACAGCTTCCGAATTCGCCCTCCTACAACGAACATCCGTCGTAACACTCTCCATCGCAGGCATCTTCAAAGAAGTCGTCACAATCCTTGCCGCAGGCCTCGTATTCCACGATACCCTCACACCGATCAACATTTCCGGCCTCTTTGTTACGATCGGCGCCATAGCAGCATATAATTACATCAAGATCCGCAAGATGAGGGAAGATGCACAAATCGAAGCACACAAACAGCGTATTATTGAGCGCGGCACAGGGAGTGGCAGTGACGCGGATGAAGAAAGCGGGGACAGCGAAGAAGAGGACTGGAATACGATGGAAGGCACAATGGTTACGGCAGACGGCGATATAATACCCACACCGGGCTCTGCGAAAAAGAAAGGCGAGAGCTCGAGAGCGAATATCGAACGTGCGAGGAGCAGGAGTGAGCTAGAGGCTTTCGCAGCTAGTAAGAGAGAGTTGAGTGATTAGGTGTATAATAATATTGGGCTAAAACACACATTCGGAAGCGGTGGTTGGCATACCCTGGCGTTGGATGTATCTATATGGATAGATATATATGGCAGCATGTTCCATAGATGGAATCTCTATACTTTTTCTGCTATCCTCGTTCCAGGAGTAGTTACGTGAGAAAGCTGGGTCGTTGTACAAACCATACGACACGCCTGGGCAGGCACAGTCCCTCAAGCGAGGAACAGGCGCTTTATTTTCTGTCCTGTTGTAAGAAATTAGGTCCTGTTCTCTACTCTTCATAGTTCTTCGCATGCTGCTTATTCCAAAGCCAAACATGTCCCTGCTGTTTCAAGTCTAGCTATATCTTGATGGTGCATAATGGAGATAGAGATGACCCAGTGCCAGACTTCTCTCTGCGTACCACGAATACTTGGTCTTTTATTCGCTGGATAGTCACGGGGTGGGGGTAATGGGGTAGGTGGAGATTATCATTACAGCTGGTATTGCTTTTTGCTTGCACTCTTGGTTTTACGATTGTTTTTACTGAGATAAATGTGTGATAGATGTCGCTGTGATGCTTCTAGATGAAAGCAATTAGTCTTGTATATCGATCTTACCTATAAAACTATGGCGCAAGCGCTGCCAGGGCTGAAAGCAGTAGTGGAGCAGTACCTATCTTAGTGGGCAAACTCCAAATGCAGATCTCTTTTGGGAAGTTATCTCCCTTGTAAGGTTGTAGGCGTTCCGAGGATGGTTGAAGTAGTAACTAAGAATTAGTCTAGAATTACACCGGATATACAGTACTTGACAATGTCCAGGCATAAATCTTTGCGGACTGTGGAGAAGTTAATTGGGGAAATGGCCTCCAGAAGTAGACAGTAGGCTTTCGTTCTATTACTTTAGACATATGAGACTTGTCACTAGAATAATAGTGGGGTATTTCTTCTGTTTCGATGAGACTGCCACACACTGAAAGCATTAGTTGGAGTTCTGTATCAAGGATTCTTTTATACCATGTATTGAAATACATTTAACCTCCTGAATCAACACATAATTGAGGGGCCTAAAGGTAAGAGATATACTAGAGAGTTGAGGTTAGCCGGCACTTTCAGTTTTCCTAATATGAAAATAATTAATTTACACTTAAATTGGGATGTATTTTTTGTTGGAGTAGACTGAATATTATTCTTGATATCGGATTATCTATTCCCCTAGGGCCCTAGGCGGAAAATTGGAGGCATATAATGCCATCCATCCACGACAGACTTTAGGGTACTTACAATCTTCTCAATTATCCTCCGTTTCATGCACTACATTGACAACTCCAGGGAAATCGAGATTTCCATCAATATCCCACCACTCTGCTTTAGCTTTAGCAACCATTTTAAAAAGGTATGTCTCTTCCCGAGCAATAATATCAGGAAACAATATCTTCAACTCGCTTTTAACAATGGCGAGATCGCCACGGTCTGGAGCAACGATGTAGATATCAGTCACCTTATTCCTCGATACTCGGATAGCCCCTTTCCGCATTTGATGTTTGAGATTCATGGGCCCGGCTTGAGCGTGGATACAAACAAGCTTATCGGGAGTCCAGATGAATGCAACTGTGCAGCCATCTACACCCTCAGCAGTGATGTCTTTCTGAGAAGGATCTGCGATTTTGATTTCGTTTGGGTCTACCAGGATGGTTCCCATGCGGTCTTCCAGAGTAGGCATGATGTGTTGAATTGTGTTTGGTGTGATGAGATTCATTGAGTGGGTAGCTAATGGGTCCTTTTATAGCTAGGTTGTTTACATTGTTCCCATTCTGTAAATTGTTTACTTTCCTGTTGGGTTCTTTGTTGCCTTGAATGGTCTTCGCTGGGCTTGTTAGCCAGTATAATCATTTTTAGAGAACAATCTATAATAATACTCGTCTTTGCTCCTCGTGCTGTCGTGTGTCCAACCTTTCCGGTCCTCATCTACGGAGGTGCATCTGCGACTAGTGTTCTAGCAATCCAGTACGCGAGATTGAGCGGGTGCAAACCCATCATTGCCACAGCCTTACCCTCCAACTTTAAGTTCTTAAAAGATCTGGGCGCAGACTATGTCTTTTATTACCATAATGCAGAAACATGCGTCAAGGAAATCCGAAAAGTGACAGGCGATTCCCTCACTCGTGTTCTTGAATGCATCGGCGTAGAAGAGATCTGCTTCCCTGCTATGAGCACCACCACAGACGGTGTGTACTGCACGGTGAGTGATCGTCTCCTGGAGAGATCACGAATCCGAAAATCAGACGCGAGACGGTAGCGGAATATGCTGCTTGCGGAGAGCCGTATAAGATGATGGGGCACAGGATCGAGATTAATGTGCATGATTACGAGTTGGGGAAAGCGTTTAACGAGATCAACAAGAAGCTGTTGAAGACGGGGAAATTAAAACGCATAAGATCAGTATTAATGATGGCGGTGCTGGATTGGAGGGGCCTTTGGCGGGAATGCGGTTGATAGGGGAGAGCAAAGTCAGCGGAAGAAAATTCGTGTATACGATTGATTGAACAGCTGTCGCAGCTGGGAAAAGTTGTTTATTATTTTGAACGTATTGTTTTCACTTGTCATTTCGAAGTCATGCGAGAAGATTTTAACGGATGTTATCTCTATTCAGATCATTGCGTATTCATGCCATACGTCAGTGAAAGGCTATCCTCCTCCTCCTATTCATGGAGCCCAATTTTTCAACCTTTTTTCCAAGGCCACCATCCAGACCCAGCCCCAGGCGGTCTCTTGAATTTCGTGATGTCAGGCACGTTCCTGCAGATAGAACAGTCACTATTTTTAAACTCATTGCGCACTGAGTACCAATAGCAGTTCATGGGATGAAGAGTTTCATCATGCTTGTTGCAACGAGTGGTGTTGGTGTCTTTATGGCCACAGCCATACGTGGTTGTACTTGATAGACACATTGTGTGTATCTTAGGTGTTTTGAGATGACGAGAAGTTTACTGAAAGCCCATAAATAAAGAGTGAAGATATAGCTGGACCTTCCAATTGTTCTCCTTGACAAAGCAATAATGTCTTGTAACAGATATACTTTATATACTTTGTTCAAAGCACAAGGATATTCTTTGTGCAATAGAGCGAGTGTTCTCCTTGTCGTGCTCTGCAAAAACCTTGGATCGCTATTATTGTTTGAATTGAGCATTAGCTTACGCTTCCAATTCAGATTGTTACCTACAATACGCCTCCTTGACGTTCCTAGTTCATGATCTTACTCACTCTGCTTCTCAAATCAGGACGTTATCACAATTCACATTTTGCCCAAAACCAAGTATTACTTAGGTATCTCAAGTGTCAACCTGAATATTCATTATACTTACCCCCTATCCCTTACAAAACACCATTTCGGTGAAGATCTCCCCGAAAAGATGCTTATATCCACCCTTTCCTTTCATCTCCGTCTCGAACGTCGGCACATGCTGCAATCTCTCTCAACATCCGCATCAACCTCCACCAAGCTCTGGCACTCTCGCCACGAATGAGACCATCGGCCTCCCACTAAACAGCGGATTACCTTGTACGTCATGTGACCGCAAGGGTGGTGTTGTGATGTTACGTGGCACATGTTGGTGTTGTCGGATTATGTTGGTGCGAAGAGAGCTTGGCCAGATGGGCTGGGTGAACGAACTGTGGATGGGTTTTTAATACTGGGTGGAAAGATTGTTGTTAGCGAACAGTTTTGCTGTTTTATATATACTTTGTCGTTAATAATGCAATTTATAATAGAGCACATGCGGAGGTTGGGTAATGCTACTGGACTACTGATACAAAATGTGAGTGCGATCAAAGAAGACTTTCGTCCTTTCGTGTCTTGTATTTGGTGGTTCTTGATTCGCACATATTGATTTTGTGAGCAGTGAGATGTTATGGGAGGTCGGTTTTGATTGTCGAGTCTCCGTTTTCTAGTTGCGGGAATGGATGAAGATGTACAATAGTTGTTGATGGAACGTAGGTTGATTCGTGAAATGTGTTGTAGGGAGGCTGTATTTTATATCGCTCGATTGGCCTTCTGATGAATGCATGAGAGATTATTCAAACCTGTCAGTTCATGCATGCACTGGAGACAGGGCAACTGGACAATGAATAATTCCTCACTAAATTTAAAACGCTTGAATAAGGTTACGAGGCATCTCATGCTCATGTGCCTCAGGAGACCGATCCCAATTATATACACCATGTTACGCCCCCTTTTAACATTATAGAGCTCCTGGGTCTAACTGGGTATCATTTCAATATTGTTCCCCTCTCACGGCCCATTCATCACCTCAGCTTCTACCCTCCTCTCCGCACGAAGCCCTTTGCCGACCTTCGCAAACATACTCTCAATGTCACTCTTGGATATGCCTACACTTTCGTGCCCTTTCAAGTGGATCACCAAACGTATGCCATGCTTATGGCCTTTCTTGCCCAGGCCATGAGACACCTCGGATCGTAGAGAAAGAATCCCACGTTTTGTGGAAGACTCGCCCTCAATGGCGCTTTTTCCATACGCAGGGTGGATTGTGGCGATTAGTTTGGCTATAGTACCGACATAACGACACCACCAGGTTAACTCGTCACCAATCAGATCTTGCAGATTATGGGCCAATTGCTGGTCGATAGGACCCAAGTCCGAGCCCCATCTGGAGTACATAGTAAGTGCCAGTATAGCCCGTACCTCATGCGTGAAGCCCGGAAGGCCCGCAAGTGCTCCGGATATGGGTTCGTGCAGGGCTTTGGCAGAATTGGCATCTCCAGATTCACCCATACCGAGCCAGGTATTCTGCACCACATATTGAAGTATCTCTGGTGAGAATATGCTCGGAACCTCAGTTGTGAGACCAGATGATATCGTCTTTGCAACTGCTTCTGCAGATTCGTAGGGCATAGCTGATCCTGTCAGCTGGGACAGAGGGTTGCTTTCTCGGATGTGAGCTGGGAGCTTCATGTGTAAGACGCCCTCTCTATTTCCGCCACTACAGAAGGTAACTTGCTTGATCTTGGGAATAGCTTGAACGAGGGCTTGTACAACCGTAACAATAGCTGGGAACTGCTCCCGTCTCCTCTTTGAAAGTCCAAATATCTTTCTCTCGTCTGTGTTATTCGCGAGTAGCATCTCCCGCCATTTGATGAATCGGTCTCCCTCTACAGTATATCCTCCAATAGCCGGGATTGGGTAGGGCTGAATGGGATCCGTGTGCATGAGCATGCTCCCATATCCTCGGAAACCACCCCCGCAGAAGTAAATTGTCACACCATCCTCGTGATCTGCCTGCTCCTTCAACTTGGGAAATCTGGCCGTCAAGCCGTCGAATGTTTCCTTCATTCTCTGCTTCAAATCTGTCTTGACCTGTTGTTCCGACGCTTTGGTTTGCAATGCTGCTGAAACCTTTGCTGCACCGTATGGCAAACTTTGTGCAGCCTCTGCAGCCAATATATCGTACTCGGCCGTGGAGGAGTTGACATAAGTCATTTGGACACTGCCACCACCGAGGTCCATAAATAGCCCATCCACTTTATCAAACCCGCTTCTCGCGCCCATGGCTCCAAAAAGACTCTCCACTCCCGGACTCAGTAGACCGACAGTTAATCCGCTCGATTGTTGGATTGCCGCTAACATCTTCTCCTTATTGCTGGCCGTACGCATTGCCTCCGTTGCAAAGACATTTATATTCTCCTTTGGTACACCATGTTCATCGCAGATCTGCTTGAAGCGAGCCATTATGGCTGCTACTTCGCTGATAACCGTCGGTGGGAAGTTGAGGGTATCGCTGGTGTCGCTGGAGGAATGGAGAGCATCGTAGAGCGAGATTGCTGCGCGGTCGCGGTACAGACAGTGCAGGATGCGGCTTCGAGGTGGAGAGAGGTCGGATATGGAGAATCGAATGCCGTTGCTGTGGGATGAAGAGGGTTAGAATGTATGAAGATGTTCCAAGTATATAGATTGTCCTAGCTACCTGCCCATGTCCACGAGTCCGTAGAGAGCTTTGGCCGAGTCCTTGAACGGAGACATTTTGGATTCGAAATTTGTGATTGAGACGGGCTCGTCCATTTCGTCTGCAATGCCTACTGCCATCTTGAGGTTGAATGAGATATTTCAGTGCGGCTGAGAGAATACAACGCGTCGAGTACTTATAAGTTACAAGTACAACTTTTGAGTCTGAACCTGCGCCTGCCCCTCCATGACGGAAAAAGAAAACACAATGACGCGGATCACGTGTGGTGTTACCCCGCCCCCTTTTCGGAAGAACGTGTAAAGCAGCTTGGAGTTCAAACCGTCCCCTGAGAATAATGGACTATAATGATCCATGATCAATACACTAACGGAAAACTCTGGCTAGATCTCAACATCTTTCAGTCACCTAGTAAGTTCAAGATATACTGCAAGAATTTTGCAACTGTTTTACACACAACCCACCAAGGGAAAACGGGTATCTGGACTATAGCGTCTTAAATTTTGATATTACTACGAAATGCCCTAATTAGCATACATAACGCTATATCCCTTGAAGTAGGTCACATCTACGACGATCTGCACAGCTCCGTTCTCATCAACAGTAAGATACTTCCCATTCTCTTTCTGCAACGAATACCCCTTTCCAGCAGCAAAACCCACCGTATACGTCTCAGCACCAGTGGCATTACCGACCAGGGCAGTATGACTTCCAAAATACCTCCCATCCATCGCACTGCTGATCGTAAAAGTGTTCCCTCCATCAACGAGATTATGCACCACCCATCTCTGCGCAATACTCTCATGCTGCGACGTTGCCTTTGTGACTGTGAAAACCCCAGCTGGCTTCCGCGGATTTGTAAGTGCGTACCCGCCCATCTCGAAAACGATATATCGACCCTCAGTCAATGCACCACGCATCTCCTTGAAGCCCTGCTCAGACAGACTAGACACGTTCTTAGCATCGATTTGGTTGTCGTAGGGAACAAGTGGTCGAGTATCTTTGTATTGGCTCTCGCAGTAACTAGCTCCATCGTAGTTCCCACTCGCATCTGTATGTGGAGCTGGTGCATCGGGCAGGCTGGGGATTGAATAATCGGGGTTCGCAAAGTCGAAAGCGTTTACGAGAGAAGACATATGTTCACGTCTCCACGGCACCATTTCGTCCGTCGTGACATTCTTACCCTTGGCAGCTAGCCACTCTTCCACAAACATGATTTGAGAGTTGTGGTCTGTATGCTCAGTGAACACGGCCCCTCCGCGTGTCCACGGGGATACGATGTAAAATGGGAGTCGAAATCCAGGGCCGCTGTAAGTGTACCCGACCTCGTTGTAAGGATCCTGGATCCATTCCCCTGCGGTGCCGGATGGAGAGTGATATGGTACTACATGGTCGCCCCATCCCCCTGTCTCATCGTACGAGATTATGAGTGCTGTGTCTGCATAGCCTTTGCCCTGCGTCACGGCGTCCACAACTTTCTTTTGCAGCCAGGCGCCGTCTCGTGGGGAGTATGGTGGATGCTCAGAGAGTTCAGCTGGGCCTATGATATACGATACTGCTGGGAGAGTTCCATTTGCTGCCTGAGCGTAGAAGTCATCGAGCGAGGAACCGACCATTCCTTTGTTGCCGAGTTGACTTCCTGGCAACGCGTCTTGAAATTGCTTGAACCACGCAAGAGGATTATCATCAAAATTGTCGGTGTCTTGATACACACTCCATGAAACATTGGCATCTTGGTAGTGCTCAGCGGCCGTCTTCCAAGAAAGCGGATAACAATTGAATCCGTCTGCCTCGCAACCAGGAGTCTCATTGTTGTCGATGTAGGGATAACCGCCTTCCGATTCCGTTTGTGGGGAGCCGGGGACGTTGATAGAGCCGGAAGCCCACGCTACACGGTTGGGGTTTGTGGATGCAATGATGGATTCTTGGTACATGTCCCCAACGGTCCAGCCATCGGCAATACCAAATTGAACTGGAATGTCACTTCTTCTGTAGTGGCCCCAAGACCATGGCGTGTTATTCGTAGCCCAGTGGTCATTCAAACCCCCATTCAATGCAGCATGGTTATCTTGCCACCCATTGTCTCCAGCCACCATGCACTGCGTAGCTTTCAAGAAGTCGCCGCCTTGATAGTTGAGATACCAGGGGAGAAGGTAGGAAGCGGAGGTCGTCAGGGCTGAATTGACGTCTTGCTCCCAAACAGCCTTGCCGGAATTAACTTGGACGTTGGGATCTGAAAATCCTCGTACTCCAGCCATAGTTCCAAAGTAGTGATCAAATGCACGATTTTCTGGTAAGGATTAGCAAATGAATGTGAATTATGAGAGACGTTACCTTGCATGAATAAGACGACATGTTCAATATCTGCGATTGAGCCAGCTATTGCTGCTCCAGCAAGTAATGGATACATGACCCGAAGTGCGGATATCAAACTAGGAGCGACTGCCATTGCACAGAATTCTGGTCAGCAATTGGCCTGTTAAGCCCAGGACAAGATGGAGTCACCCATATATTTGCAAGTGAAAGCCGCTGATTAGCCCGGCCTGTCCAAGGCAACTGGCAACTACCTAGCCAGGCAAAATGAAGTTATTACCAAGCGTCAATGGAACGGTATCCCACTATCGCCTTCAAAGTACAACGTTTCCCGAAAATGATTGCCAGTCCTGGGAGCGAGTGGTCGTTGAATTGTCCAATCATCGTAGTAGATCTTTGCCCGTGCTACACAGGCTTGAACCCCGCGTTGGATGCCTACCAAACCATAATCTTTAAAGCAAGGATTAATGCCATTGGTTGTTGATCTTCTGGCCTGCCAATTGTAGCTAGATTGAAGAACCCGGCTCTTGTACAGCTTTGTCTCTTAAAGCTTAGGACAGGAGAGTAGGAATACTTATCCCGTAACTCAAGCACCCCGGGTCTCTATTTGCCGCCTACAATCACTTGAGTTAAGCAAGACTGGTGGTAGTATTGTTTGTAGTGGGGGAATGAAATGAGATGGGAAAAAGCGATGCTGAAGACACCGTGACGCGACGACAGGGATCATGGAGAGCGGGAAGAAGGAGAAGGCGAGAAGAAGATTGAGCGCGACATCAACGGCAACAAACGACGATGATGCTTCAACAGAGCTGTTGGTACGAGAAAGAGCCCATGATGAACGACCCTCGAGCTCAAGCTTGCGACATCAGGAAGACGAAAGTCGCGGAGACAGCAGTAAATGGCTTCGACCCCTCGGTGTACTTTTCTTGCTTCTCCTACTTGCCGCGATAACCTTCTCCGCTGTTCAAACACTCTTCCCACCTGCACCAAAACCAGGGACACCTGCTATACCTCAAGCTCCCTTTAAGGACTTCGACGCTGGACAGCAGCAGATGCTCGGAATCCAGCTCCATCCATATGATCACGTGTCAAGGGCGTCGAAAACAATCACGCACCATTGGAACATCACCTCGGGCTTCCGCTCTCCAGATGGTGTCAAGAAGCCAGTGTTTCTCGTCAACGGGCTGTTCCCAGGGCCTACGATTGAATGTCGTTCGGGAGACCGACTTATCATCCACGTGACAAACAGCCTGTCTTCGGGAAAAGGGGTCTCAATCCATTGGCATGGGCTTCACATGCGGAATGCGAACTCGATGGATGGGGCTGTTGGATTTACCCAATGCCCCATTGCCAATGGGACAACTTTCACTTGCGAGTTTGATGTGGGAAAACACCAGGCCGGAACATTTTGGTGGCATGCGCATTCGCAAGTCCAGAGGGGTGATGGGATGTATGGAGGGCTGGTAGTCCACAAGCCATCCAGCATTGATAATGAACTCGGATTATATGGCTCTGAGAGGGAAGTCCTTCTGATGATTGGGGACTGGTATCATCGGAGCTCCAGCGATGTTCTCTCGTGGTATATGAGTACTCGAGGCTTTGGAAACGAGGTAGTTACTGGCTGTTTTCATATCCGAGGAAATTGCTAATCGTCGAAAGCCAGTCCCAGACTCCTTACTTGTGAATGGTGCTGGGAAGTTCATCTGCTCCATGGCAGTTCCAGCGAGGCCTATTGATTGTGTCGACATCAGCGACGAAAATTTGCTCTCCATTCTTGGCTACGACGACAGAACGGGACTCATTCGCTTGAGGGTTGTCAATGTCGGGTATGTTACTGACTCGAAAACGTTAGATTAAAAGTTGACCAAGTGTTAGTTCACTAGCAGGTTTCACTATTGGACTTTCATCTGGAAACTTCACCCCCTTGACCGTAGACGGAGATTTTCTCATCGCTGGCAGCATTTCGAACTCTGTAGGGGCTCTCTATCCTGGCGAGCGTGTTGATTTGCTTCTCCACTCGGTCGTATCTGCTGGTAATGATCTTCCTCAATTGCATATCAATCTGGATCCCGAGTATGCAATCCACCCTAGAATGAAATCCCTGGCTTGAAGCTGATGAATCTTATAGAAACTTCAAGTATCCAAACTCAGCTCTGCGGCCCAATCAGTCGTTCCCTCTTGTCACTGGCGCTCAAGTCTCTAGTAAAGAGATAAAGGTGCACGGGACTAAACAGCCGATGCATTTTGATCTGGCAGCCGCAACTGCCCCCAAGACACACGCTTATGGAAACCAGTTTGCAGAAGTGGCAGAGCAGACAATTCTTCTGTATGCCAAGACACAAAAGCTGGCGAAGTTGGCCAACCACCCAACGGGCTTTATCAATCGAACATCTTGGGCGCCACAAACCACGCCGCCTTTTCCTCTGCTTTCACTGCCTCGAAGTCAATGGGATGCAAATCAACTCGTCCCTTGGATTCCATTCCCAGCGGAATCCCAATCTTGGGTGGAAATCATTGTCAATAATCTAGACGACGGGGCACACCCTTTCCACCTACATGGCCACGATTTCTATGTTCTTGCTTCGCACCGATCAGATCACGGATGGGGTAGCTATTCTCCTTACGAAACTTCGGGGTCTTCTTCCATCAGACCCAAGTTGAACGTGGCGAATCCTGTCCAAAAAGATACGGTGAGCGTGCCCCGGAGAGGGTACGTCGTCTTGAGGTTCCAAGCCGATAATCCAGGAATTTGGATGTTCCATTGCCACATTCTCTTTCATCAAGCAAGCGGAATGGCGATGGGCTTGTTGGTCGATGCGGATAAAGAGCATGCCCAGGTCGATCCGATAGCGAGATCACTCTGTAGCTAAAGGCAGCTGCTGTTACAATTGGAGTTCAGTCATACGATTTTGCACTTATTGATTTTGTCCATATTATATGGTTGCTGCTTGCCCCAAAATGATCCTGGGTGGCGCATTTGGTGAAGACGTTGCCCCACCATGACCCCGCTATTGGTCCATATTACCACGAATAGAAACGTGCCCGGTACATTAACAGACGACACACTTGTCGTGAGGAATAAATTGGCTTAATATATCCAGCGCTTCACCGATTCGAGGAAACTAATCCGACTCCGACTTCAATTTCTTGGCCATAACCTTTGCATTGCAGAATGATGTCTTGGAGGAGAATTCAGAGCGACTTTGACTTTAGCTATGGGCTTGGAAGAACTTCGTTGGAGGAAAATCTAGAACCCACAGATGTGCCTACGGACGGAAATCAAGAGGAGTAGGGAATGATGAAAACCCCAGTGCGATTACATGCGGGTTTCTATAAAAGCAAAGGCAGCCTGTGATCGGCATCCTTCTCAACGCCATGCAATAATTATACAGGCTTCTATCATAGTGTCTCCGTTTCAAAATGCACTTCCAAACTTTGTCGGTCTTGGCTACATTGTTAGTCGGAGTATATGCCCATGGCTATGTAGATAATGTCACTGTTGCGGGAGTACTCTACACAGTAAGCCATCTACTGAAACTTTGAACAGACCAGAACCGCTAATAGATCAGGGGTACCAACCATACACCGATCCTTATTCCAACCCCATCCCAGATCGAATCATT
This sequence comes from Lachnellula arida, assembly GCA_007821475.1. NCBI lineage: Eukaryota > Fungi > Ascomycota > Leotiomycetes > Helotiales > Lachnaceae > Lachnellula > Lachnellula arida. The sequence goes on from QGMF01000199.1 coordinate 35,229, forward strand.
CGACCCATCCAAGGCAATGGACCTGTCCAAGATGTAACCTTGATCGACCTTCAATGCGGTGGCTACACAGCTGGTGGCATCTCTGGATCTTCTCCAGCAAACTTGACGGCCGGACCTGCTGCTGCCGGAAGCGAGGTTTCTTTGCGATGGACACTTTGGCCAGACAGCCATTCAGGTCCGGTCATTACATACATGGCAAGGTGTGCGAACGATGACTGCACAACATATCTGCCTGGAACAGAGTAAGTTATATATTGCCTCTAGTGCCACAAGGCAAATACTTACAGATTTATAGCGCCGTGTGGTTCAAAATAGCGGAGGCCGGACGTACAGGTACTTCAGACGTTTGGGGTGACAGCCCTCTCATGGTCGCCGGCAATTCCTACACATACACCATCCCGTCCTGTCTGGCAGCCGGCTCATACATTGTACGCCACGAGATCATTGCTCTCCAAACCGCTGGCGAATATCCTGGCGCACAGTTTTATCCTTCCTGCCATCAGATACAAATCACGGGAAGCGGAACAAGCACTGGTCCAACGTCGAAGGTTGCCTTTCCAGGTGCCTATGCATCGACTGACCCAGGAATTACCTATGATATGTACACGGCACAGACGTATACGATTCCTGGGCCTGCCATTTTCACTTGCTGAGGGCATTATCATGATAGTATTATCGAACACGGAGATGGATTCCGGGGTCTTAGGCTTATTGGTTCGATTTCAGTATCATTCTATGAACTACCATAATTTTTCCTCCCAGAGGATTGATCTAAGACTATGCAGGCTCTCTGGAGATTATGAAAGCCTTCTGGATCACAATTCCGTGACTGGGTTGACTGCCTTGTAGCTCCACAGGTTGTTCATTTTCCTCCGAATTTCGCTCCCCAATCTCAATCCTATAACAAGTTACTAATCCTGTCTTATTATTTGCATGATAAGCAGAACCAGACCAAGCTATATCGTCCATCCTTCTGAACCCTTCCCGTGAACCTTCCCCCGTGCTTGTGAGATGTGTATCCCTTTCACTTTCGTTCGTCGAGTTTTTGGCGCCGTTGATTCGGAATCGAGCACGGAAAGCTGCTGTGTTAAACCCCTTTAATAAAGGCCGAAGTGAGGGCAAACAAATCGCTATAAAATAGACCCCATAATTTTGTTATATATATATAGTTATTATCTCTTATACTGGTATTATTTCTATTTGTTATTACTTTTATAATTATTATATTCTGATAGGTTATAAGCTTGGCGCTTTATTAATCTACGAATTACAGTAGCTTTTAGTAATACTACTACTATTCTAAAACATAAGTAAAAGTTAATAAGTTACGTCTTCTAAAGTGGCGCTGAGGGATCCACTCACGTATGTCTTCACCTTCATGCAGAAGATGTTGACGGCCGGCGAGTCGTTCTCCTAATTCCTGCCTCGATCATCAAGGCGCTCGGCTTCAGTAACACCATGACGCTGCTGCCGACCGCGCCGCCGTACTTCGTGCCTTTGGCGGATCGGTGGCCATTGCCTACTCGTCGGCCAAGAAGAACGAGCGGTGCATGCACATCGTCATTCGGTTTCTGGTCTCCATACTAGGCAACATCATCGGCATGATGTGAAGGGAAGCTTCGAACCATGGCACCTCTCAATCTTCTTCATGACTTTCGGAGTCTGTGTGGAAGTCATGCTACAATACAATTTGGGATCTTGCCGACTAAGAACATTACCGTCTTCCTGTATGCCGTGATGGCGCTTGTCATCCGATCTTGTTTGCGACGTTGAACCGGAAGATTGAACTCGCCGGCGGTAATGTCGTTGAGAAGGGGTACATGCCAATTCGGGACGCACCGTTACATACGAGTAAGAGAACAAGCTCGAATGCGGCAAAGCAAAAAGCAAAGATGTTCAAGCCCTTTTCCCTTGCGCTTTATTGATCGTATTGCTGTGGGTTGAAAACATTGCAAGCATCAGAGAGTGCTGTTACGAATTAGTCGTTGCAAGTACTCGCACTTTGATCTTGATCCATGAGCTCGATTTCAGAAACCGTGTGAGCCATTCATTCACCACAAAAGTGTCATGCCGCAAAGTTCAGCCGGAAAGGGGAACATACCAAGCTGGTCCAAATACCCCCAAGAAAGCGGCAGCGCTTCGAAATCTGCTATCGAGTCCGAGTTCGTCATTGACCCCATGGTAATCTGGTCATCATTGTAGCCAGCGGCGCCAAACCCCTCCCCAGTCACGTTCTGACCCAGCTGCATTGATTCGCTAAGCACATGATCGTTCCGCACGTCGCCCACCCAGTTTTGAGTCTTGCTAATGTCTGTCTCGTTAGGATGGGCTTCAAGTCCAGCTTGACCAACCCCCAAAGCCGCACGGCGAGCCTTGCCGCGCAGGTGTGCAAGGGTCTGGTAGCGTTTACTTAGCAAGCCATCTGGCGCCAAGATGGAGAGGTAGCGTTGACAGCGGTCAGCCATGGCGAAGTAAGTCTTTCCGTTGGGGGAGGTCAGACTGGATGGGTCAACGTGGTGGTGGATGATATAAATGTACAAGGTCGAGATGGCACACAGTGCGATATACTGCATAAACCAAAAGCCTCTTATCAGAGTTTGACTGGACACGAACACATCGACGGTATCAATGATTGTAAAAGTGGCACCGAGACAGTCATCAAGACGAATCATAGCGGCGTTGTTGTTATTGCCGATGCCGCTTGACTGGCCCAAGGTAGCGAAATTGTCCAGCACGAAGATGCGGTTGATCAGGATGCGGACGTGTGCAAGTGATAGTTTCAGGACCGTATTCTGTCGCTCAAAGATGCGTTGACCATTGAGGGTATACTTGGACGGCTTGAGGAACGTTGGCAGGGCTTCTTGCCAGGCATCGAGCTCACTGATCATCATTCCCGCCCTCTTGATCAGTTCCTCCTCCGTTGGGGGCTGCAATGGATACAACAAATCCGTGGCTCTGCACATTATTTGTGTCAGTTTGGCGTGGCTTATAGTCGCTTCCATCAGCCCGTGAAGTGGAAGTGCTTTCAGCATGTCAAGGTCCGTAAAGACCATGTCGGAATCGGAGACATTAGTAGGGTGCTCCTGGTCAAGATCCTCGTCGCGGAAAATACGAGGCCTGCCTTTTATAACGCTAAGGTATCGGTCTAGCGTGTAGGCACTATATATTAAAGGCCCTCGATTAGCGTCGTCTAGCAGGCTTCACTGAGCGTAGGGTGGACAAGGTTAAACTAGTGCACGTGGGAAACTAACCTCCAAAAGACTCTCTTTCGACACTCTGATTCTACCAGGCCAACCGGTGCTGAATGTGGTAGATTCCTACGGTGTATGCCCAAAGCCATAATGATGAACGACGTGACGCCAAATGAATACCAGCACTCGTTGGTACGTGACGTACTCAGTAGGTAAAGACATAAAGCCAATCTAGCCTGAACGCTCTCCAGTTTTGGCGACCCGGGCTCATTGTCAATCAGCGCCCTCGCCCGCACATAATAAGAATTCCTGAAACGTCAGCTGGACTCGCTAGAAAACAGATGGGTGGCCTACCCTGTCACCGAGTTCCCAGTAATGTTGACATCATGATACTCAAGGGCCTGTGCCCACACCAGAAACACTGCAGCCTTCTTTGCCGGCGTGAGGTCCTGGGAGCTACGCTGGCAATCGATTGAGCCCGTCAGGATTTGTGTTGCCCATTTCTCCACAGTCGGTCTGTGGAAGAAACGGTAAGTTGGTGTGGCAAAGTCGAAGTATCGCGAGAGCATACGGTCTGACTCTTCCTGACTTGGCATCTCAAAGGATGTCAATAGGCTAGGAGCCTGAAACATATCTCCACTAGTGAAGATGGACGCCGATGTAACAATTGACCGCTCTCTCTGATCTCGTGGCGAGTCGTGTCTAGCAAAGGTTTATGTTAGCGTGAAGTTCTATAGTCCAAGGCATTGTGCCAGGGTGCCTCGGGCATGACTTTTATTTTGGAAATGTAGGAGCTTGTTCGGGATTGACTTACGTCTGCTCGATGCGCTGGACCGCTTGCTGTAGGAAAGCCAGACCCGAGGCCGGCCCCGTGTGTTGTTCGTCGTCGTAAACAAGCTACGGCGGGATTCAATGGTCAGCAAGGCTCGACTGTAAAATTCCATCCTGTTCGGCGCAGCAGGGCAATCTTTGGGCCCGAGGGACGATGGATGGACGTACGCCTGGCTCCAGAGAATTTCTTGACTGATCAGAGGTGTTTGGCAGTGTAGTGGTGTCCACGGCTGCAGTTCCGGGCGCTGCAGTCCTGGTCGTCGGAGGAGAAGGTCCTCCAAATGCGCTCTTCTTCCTTGCATGATGCTTTCTGGTCGTGCGTCCATCGACCACATCGTAATCACAGTAGATGCCTTCCTCGCCGCATCTTGCGCAGGGGTTCTCGCCAGAGCAACTGGTCTTCCGTCTGCCCAAGAGATCAGCAAGGCCCGGAGGGATCGTCGCAGCGGGTGAAACTCACTTTCGACAAGTCTTGCATGCCTTGGTGACTCGAGGCCGTTTGGAAGGACGACGGCTTTTTGCTGGCTCGACAGGGAGGTTGGGGGAAACTGGGGAAATGGCGGACCCGTCCGCCATCGAGGCAACGAAAAGCCAGACAAGGAGAAGGAAAGTCCGATGGAAATGCGTGCGGGAAAAGCGCGCCGAGGAAGAAAGACTTTATTCAAAAAGAGGGGTTGGCTGTCGGCTGTCGGATAATGAATGACATGCATGACATGGTTGCTGCTTGCATACCTCCGTAAGGCCCTTGGCCCTACTCTATAAGCCTAATCCCCTGTGGATCCACTATACTTATAGCGAGTGGTTCGCTAAAATGTGATATTTCCCCCCTATAGCTTAGTAAGATAGCGCTAATATTCCAGTGATGGCACCCTAGAACTATAGGGCTTGAAGTGAAATCCCTATCCATAAATACGCCCTCCCCCTCAAAAGAGTTAGAAAGTATCAAGACTTTGTGTGATTCAAAACCTGATTTTATAATTCTTAGTTCCACACGGCTCCCAATGGCTCCCCCAATCCCGTCTTTCTCCTCGCTCCCGCTGAAGAAAGATGGTCCCCGTGGCAATGCATGGGGCCTCTTTGGACCCACCGACGAGCTCGGCATGCTCAACCGCCTCACCCCCTCGACAACACTCGCCGCCGCGGCTGAAATTGTCCACGGCATTCGCATATCCACCGATCAAGCACTAGACAAACCGACAGCGCCATGTTTCAATCGCCAGGTGCTTCACCAGCATATCCATCATAAATCACCTCGGACCATCAATGATGATATTTTGACTCTGAATACACAGTCTAGTACGCAATGGGATGGGTTCAGGCATTTTGGTCAGTTGAAGGGATGATAGGGAAAGGAAGACAGGAGATTAATCCAAAATAGGGTACCAGGACCATCAGGTGTATTTCAATGGCTGTAAACAGGATGAGATTCATAATTCCACGCGCAATGGAATTCATGGTTAGCCACCCCTGATTAACCAAATCGGCACTTCGTTCACATACCGTATTAGTCTGGGCAGAGAATGGTGGAGTAGTCGGCCGTGGCGTGCTCTTGGATTATTACGCCTGGGCTCAAGCTCAGAAGATTCTCCTCTCGCCACTGGAGATGCAAGTCATTCCACTCTCCTCGCTGCTTGCTGTTGCAGATTACCAAAAGACTACTTTCCAGCCCGGCGACATCCTCTTCGTCCGGACCGGCTTTCTCGCAGCCCATTCTGCGTTATCCCCAGATGCGGGACTTGCCTATGCCGCCCAGGCAGACGTTCCCTCCATTGGCGTGGAGGCTTGCGAGGAAATGCTGAAGTGGCTATGGGAAAGCGGTTTCTCGGCCGTGGCTGGTGACCAGCCTGCATTTGAAGCTCTGCCGTTTCAGAGCAAGAAGTTTTGGTTGCATGAGTGGTTGCTTGCGGGGTGGGGGATGCCGATCGGGGAGTTATTCGACCTGGAGCAATTGGCAGAGGAGTGTGGGAAATTGAAAAAGTGGTCATTCTTTTTTAGTAGCATGCCATTGAAGGTGTGCTCTCTTGGAATCTTGGGGGCGACGGATGCTAACTCGTGCTTAGGTATCTGGGGGAGTTGCGAGTCCGTCAAATGGGGTTGCTATCTTGTAGCGGCCCTACGACTGCAACGTGTCTGTCATGACGCGGTTTTGCTTGTTATAATAGCTATGTCTATGTCACCTCCTCTTAATTCTAGTCTAAAATTTCTCTGTTATAATAGGAAAAGTTTTATAGGGTCTAAATTACATGAAAATCTATTATTTCTATGCGGTTAATATTCTGCGTACAAGGCATCTCTCGCTGCTTCATCAGCACCATATTCATGATCAGCGCACCACTATCTCATTGGTAGCAAGAGCATCTTTACTTATTTCAGGCTACACGGATGACAGCAACCTCTAGTATTTATATCAACCTCACCGTGACAGTCTCACGGTTTCCCTTTTAGGAAGTACGCCCGTCTATACGATGAAACCAGGATATGCCAGCAAGTAATGGGAACCACGCCTCCATGGAACTAGAATGGTACACTTCATTACATCGAGATTGAGCTAAGACAGCGCCTCATCAGAACGCTTTAACGTGTACGACAAGAACAGGGCAGGGAGAGTACCCCTCTTGGGATACCCCTCCCCCAATGGAGAATGGGTTTGCAGGACTATAAGTGCTAAGCTGTCTACAATTTAGTAAGAACATCACGCAAGATGGGACTCTCCAAGCCAAGGCATTGGCGAGGACATTATGAATTTAAGTTTGAGTTCAATATGTTCGCGACTATTTTCATACATGTCGTAGTCTACTGATTAAGACATTTCCTAGCATTGAGCCTTGCTGCCTCCACCGGTACTCATCGACAGACAAATGATACCACAGTTCTTCAGAGCAACGACTATCCTTCGCCTTCGCCGAAGCTAACTTTGTGAACTTCTTCCCGCCAAGCTCAATCCCAGCTCATGTTAGATACCGGTATCTTGGAACTCCATCCGCATTCTCCTCCTCCAATGCTTTCTTGTTTAGGTTTTTCAAGTACAAAGCCAGACCAACAGCTCCGAGCACACCGCCAAATGCAAAGGAAGAGAGCGTGATTCCCCCATTAATGTACTGCGGACTGTCCTTGATGGGGAAGAAGTAACTCCCATAAATATTACTTAAATTGCCCATCATATTTACCAATGCGTAGGTGACTGCTCTCTTCGTTCGGGTGCGAGGAATGGTCGAGCCGACCCAGGCCTGAACGACATTGAACGCCGAGAAAGATCCCATGCACATGAGAAACATGCCGGTGTATCTAACGGCCGTTTTGTGTGAAGTGATTACCATGATATTGCCGACGATGTCCACGGTCAAAGGCCACATGATCAGGATTGCCCGCTGGCCTGTTCTCTGTGCGATGAGCGAGTTTCCGAGTGAGGTGAAGAATCCTAAAGCGTACACGGGCGCTGTCAGGAGCAACGAGATCGTTCTGCTGTACCCGAGCGTTTTGACGATGCTCGGGAAGAAATAAGTCCAGGTCTGGGATGATAAGAGACATATCTGAATGAAGCACAACATCCAAACTTTGACATCGGTCACGGTATCCTTGAGGCCTTGCTTAATGCCACCAACGGAGTCCTCCTCGCCATTGACGGTACTGGCGATACGGTAGACTGCAAAACGACGCTCTTGCTCCGTGAGCCATTTGTTGCCAGGTGAGTCGGGGAAATCAGGCATCAGCAAGAACGCAATGATGCCGACGAGGACAGTCCCAGCACCTTCGATAATGAAGAGCCATCTGCGTCTCGTTAGCTTGCTAGGATTCTAGAATTGGGAAGGTAATGGCTACCTCCAGCCTTCGATGCCTCGTGCACCATCCAAGCCGTCCAGTATTCCAGCAGCTAATAAACCACCGAAGCCATTTGCTACCGTATTCCCGCAGTACATTAATGCAACGCGTGGGGCAATCTCGCTTGGTTTGTACCAAGAACTAACCAGCAGCCTATATATACATTGTGAGCAAGTGGGTGGAAACATGGGAGGACTATACCGACAAGGCACCGGCAAAGAAAGGGGATTCCGCAAATCCAAGCAAGAATCGCACAACAAAGATTCCAGCAAAGTTGTGAGTAGCGGCGGCGCAGGTCGAGATGGTACCCCAGGCTATAATGGCCGTGGGAAGATAAACCGAAGGTTTGAAACGAGTCAACATGAGGTTGCTTGGGATTTGTCCCAGCAAGTAACCAACAAACTGTTCGAAATCAGCAAATCACTTGGCCGAGTGGTTGGACCACATACTAATATCGAGACAGCAGTCTGGTACTGGGTGTCTTTCAACTTCAGATCCTTTTCCATTCCGCCCAGTCGAGCGTTGGCGATGTTGGAACGATCCAGGATATTGAATATGAATATGCCAAAGAGGGCAGTGATGAGATGGGTGTCAACTTTCCAAACCACTTCGGGTGTTTTAGTGTTGCGCAAGTGAAGATGCTATTCGACTGGGGCTTACATTTCTTCTCCAGCGTCTTGATCTCCTCGGCACCCAAGCCTTCAAAGTTTATAACCTCCTCGGGCGAAGGATTGGCCATCTCCACGGCCTCAAACGAGATTTTCTCCGACGACATTGTTCTGATGATTGTATGGGTATGGAGGAAGAAAGAAATCTGCAATGGAATGAAACTTCTCTTGGATTTGAAGAGCGAACGCACGAGTTTTATGCCAGGCGCTGCATATCCTCAAGTAAACTCGGCAGCGTAGGAAAAAGGTCTCGGAAATATCTCTCGCATAGGTGGGTGTATAGAACGACGAGGATAACATGGAGGCTTTGGTGGCGGACTACCTAGGCTGACTGGGGGAACTGGGGGAACTGGAGCTGAAGTCTGGGGGAACCGAGGGGAGGGAATTTGCGGGGACCAAAGCTAGCACGGCACCTACCTACGTATATCCGTCGGCTGATTGGGGCGTCGTGACTCGTGGATGGCACTCAGAGCTCACTTTGTGCATTTCCCCTCACTGGTAATAATAGTAGTAGTGGTGTTTTACGCCGAGGGAGAGAAGCCGAAGGCTTCCTCCAAGCCTCCTAGGGGGCATTGGGGCGTGACTAGCTAGGTAATATACAAGTGTATACACCAAACCCAGAAGCCAAAATCACGGGTAATAAGGAAGTGGCAATGAGTTGGAGAACGATGGGGGCATGACTGACTTGGGGTACGCGCCAGATTTACAGTAAGGTGTGGAAAGCGTTAACAGTAGGTAGTCAATAGACCGCCGTATCAAACACCCAGTTCAAAGCCTTTACTCACGTACCGGGGTGGAAATTGGCAGCTATCTCTCTCGATAGTCTCCCATAGTCTTATGATGGATTGGAGAAGTGATTAATTGCTTTTGTGACCTGATCAACTAGAGAAAAGAATGCATGGACGAAGACAGTCCTTCGCCATACCTACGCTATAAACTAAACCACAAATTTGGTTTTGTTCTCCTCCCCAGCATTCTCAGCAGCCTTTAAAACAGCGTCCGCGCCCGCCTCGTCAAAAATGTCATAACCCCAACGGGCAGGGAAGTTGAAACGCTTATGCCTCTCCAAGGCATCCAGTTCTTTCATGGCCCACCCAGGCAACTCCACCTCGTTGAGGTTGCTTTTGATGCGGCTCTCGGTGACACTCTTGGGCAAAACCACATGCCCCTTTTGTACTCCCCACGAGACTAACACCTGCCCAGCATCCAATTGTAGCTTCTTGGCAATCTCATGAACCTTAGCATCATCCACAGTCCGTGGCTCCCCGGTTTGATTATTACCCAGCGGGCTATAAGCCTCCAGGAAAATACCCTTGCTTTTGCAAAATTCCGCGAGGTCGTCTTGTTGAAGATAGGGATGTTTTTCAATTTGGTTTACAGCTGGTACGACGGTGGATTTTGCGAGGAGCTCTTTCAGATAGCGGATGTTGAAGTTCGAGACCCCGATTGCCTTCACTTTTTTGGTCTTGAGAAGTGCTTCCATGGCCGCATATGTATCCGCAAATGGTGTGTCGGAGAGGCGGAAGACACCTGTTTTGGGGTCGAGAGGAAAGAACTTGTTGCCGGCAGCGAAGGCACTTGGCGATGGTCAGCTGGGTCTGCTCGATCATGACTGATGAGGAAATAGTTGGAAACGAGAAAAGAGTAACTAACACTGGCCAGTGCATCAGGTACAGATCCAGATAGCTTGTTCCCAAATCTTCCAACGTCTTATCCAATGCAACCTCCACGTCCTTTGGGTCGTGATGTGTGTTCCAGAGCTTCGATGTAATAAAGATGTCTTCCCTCTTCACGCCGCTCTTAGCCATTCCTACACCCACTTCTGCCTCATTTCGATATATGGCTGCGCAGTCAATATGACGGTAGCCACAGCGAAGAGCAATCTCCACGGCATTCTCGACCTCACGAGGAGCTGCCTGCCAGGTGCCAAATCCAACAGCGGGAATCTTGGCTCCGGTATTGAGGGTGAAAGTGCGTTGGGAGGCCATTGTTGTCTTCTGTTAGGAGTAATCGTGAGTCTGGCTGTGAAAGGTTAGGATGGGAAGGAGAGCAGGCAGCGAGAGGAACCGTTCGCTCCAGATATAGCGAATCAATTTGCGGGTCTCCTAGGTATCTTGAAGTTTTGTGTCTCGATGGCCGGATAAAACTTTAGAGCTCAGGGAGGGCGTCGGATATACCGTATAAATGGGGATAGTGCCTCACCCCGCACTATAGTCCCCTCTTGGTATTGCACTAAGTAGGTACTCGAGTATTACCTATACAGCGCTAGTATTATAAGCCTAGGGCTTTTTCAGGAGTGGAAGAGATAACGTAGCGGAGGTGAGCAGATTAGAGAAGATTATGTCTTCGAGGTAAGAGAAGTTGGTCTAGAAGGAAGCACCTTATGGGATAGAGAGAATGACGCTCCAAAGTGTCTTCGCTTAGCCTTCGAGCTCTATATATAAGGGGAACTCTAGAGATTAGCTTGTTTAATACTACGAGTTGCGATTCCCTATCATCTGATCCTCACAGGCTTATATTGCCCTAATGCTCCTTATGCTGGATGGATACAGGCGGCACTTATTACGGTTGACTTTTAATGTCCCACGCAGCCTGGCACATTATAATCTAGTGCTGCTATTTCCTATCCACCATGAAAGTAACTAGCTTTTAGTTATTATAAGTTAAAGATGGGGCAGGGTACTGTATACAGCCGAATATCCGTGAGTTGCGGATAACGACACTTCACAGCTCTTCGACGTTCAACATTATTAATTGCGTTTCCTTTCACTATTTTAATAAGCTTTTATAATTAGGGGTTGCCGCACTCTATGGTCATGCGGCAGAAGTTATGATGCCGGTCTCAAAGACATTGGAGATCTTTGGTGCATCGCGGGGAAATGGCATGACCGCAAGGATAGATAGAAAGAGTGCCACTTTGGGTTCCAGACTGGTCGAAAGAACAGTGGGATTTACTGTCAATTTAGCTAGGTATGTTCCGGCAGAAGCTTTATGGCTGACTTTCGAGCTAACCTGCCCGCAGCCCGCGGGGCTGGTAAATCCGATAGGCTGTTCGGACGGAAATACAAAAACCATCCATCGTCCTAGAATGTTTTTATCCGACAACCCCTATTCCACAACTCCACAACTCCACAACTACCCCGCAAAGCACTCCACAGTTACTGGAAATACAATATCATGCGGAATTACAAACAGGCAGTAGTCGCTGTGGCCATTCCGCAAGTTTCGACAAACCCAAATATATAGATCGGTCCGTTGTCGTTGGTTCAGAGTGTATCATTTCCCCAGTTTCACTCACCATGTTGGCCCAAAGCATCCCACAGTCGCATTTCGCCCCCTTCAAACCAACTTCCACTCTCGACCTCGGCCATATCTCGCAGCAAGAACAGAGACACGTCGACCCTCGCACCATTGACGAGCTCATCCGCTCACGCGCGCAGGATTACCCCAATGAGACCATCCTCGGCTACCCAGACGACAGCGGCGAGTATGTCGAATACACATACCACCAGCTTGACACCTTCGCCTTCCGCGCTGCACAGAAGTACTCCAAAACTATCCCCCAAAGAGCCTCCTCCAGCGAAAAGGAGAGAGTCATTGGGCTGCTGGGCTCTTCGAATATCGAGTACCTGATCACCGTCCTGGCACTCAGCAAGCTGGGATTCACGGTGCTCTTTCTCTCAACTAGGATATCAAACCTGGCCTATCGTTCTCTATTGGAAGGCACGAGCTCGCTGCATCTTCTGGTAGATGACTCGTTCAGCGAGAAGGCGCGCAGCTTAAAAGAGGTGATCCCCGAGCTGGTGGTAGAGAGGATTGCCGGCGCAGATGTCTGGGGTGCCGCGGCGGGCGCGAAGGAGAATACAAGGCTTGATTATGCTTTGGATCCCGAAGTGGAGGCGGCGAAGATCTCCTGGATCATTCATTCTTCTGGATCGACGGGGCTGCCAAAGCCGATTTACCAGACGCATAGCGCTGCTCTGAACAAGTGGGTTACTAAAGGTGTCTGGATAGGTTAGACGTGGCTGACATTGCATCGACAGTTACAATAACAACTTGAACATGCGCGGATTCATCACGCTGCCGCTCTTCCACGCACATGGCATCAGTAGTGTTTTCCGTGCTCTCGCTTGCAGGAAGAGCATCTACATGTACAGCGCTCGCCTGCCTTTGACGCGCAACAACCTCCTGGCGATCATGCAGAAGCAAAACTTTGAGATCTTCTACGGTGTTCCCTACGCGCTAAAGCTTCTCGGGGAGTCAGCAGAGGGAATTGCATGCCTGGCAAAAATGCAAGTCGTCATGTTTGGCGGCTCCGCATGTCCCGACACCCTCGGAGACAGGCTGGTTGAAGCTGGAATCAATCTCGTGAGCCACTATGGAACGTACGTCTATCTTTAATTTACTCTCAATCCTGCCCTCAACGCTAACTCAGATATGCAGAACAGAGACTGGCCAGCTGATGACTTCGTTCCGAGATCGATCAGACAAGGCATGGAACTATGTTCGTCCCTCGGCCGAGCTGAAGCCATTCCTGAGATGGGATCTCCAAGGCGGCGATATCTACGAACTTGTCGTGCTCGACGGCTGGAAGTCCAAGGTCACTTCTAATCGCCCGGACGGCTCGTACGCCACCAAGGATCTCTTCACTTCTCATCCCACCATTCCAAATGCGTGGAAATACTTCGCCCGCTTGGACGACACGATTGTGCTTCTGAACGGCGAGAAAACCGTCCCAACAGATACGGAGCAGGCCATTCGAGACAACGCATTGGTCCAGGAAGCTATCATTGTGGGTGATCAGCGGCCGCAGCTGGGCATGATGGTTATCTCCAGTCAAGACATCCCCGATGGCGAGATAATGAAACAAATTTGGCCAGCAATCGAGAAGGCCAATAAAGTCTCGCCAGCCTACGCGCAATTGAGTGCCGAGATGGTGCACATCCTGCCGGCCGGCACTGAATAGTACGTACACTCTCCCCCACAAGCAAGCCCAGCTAATTCTGTCAGTCCACGCACCGACAAGGGAACCATCATTCGGCAAGCGTTTTATAAGAAGTTCGAGGCCAAGATCGAAAGCCTGTACAGCAGCGCCGATGAGGCTTCGATGGCAAGCACGCCTGCGGCTTCGGATGCCGAGATTCGAGCGCTTCTGATCACTAACATTCTGGAAATCATGGGGCCCGCTACTCCCCTCGACGACTCTTCTGATTTCTTCTCTCTTGGCATGGACTCCTTGCAGGCATTACGCCTGCGGAAAATCTTGTTGAAGAGCCTGCCCATCAAGGAAAGTTCCTTGGGAATGAACATCGCATTCGACTTCCCCACCATCAACGCTCTAGCCGCAGAGCTGCTGCTGCTGCAAAAGGGAGAGGCTTCCCAATCAATTCCGATTGAAGAGCAGATGCAAGCTGTCATCGAGAAATACGGGATCTTCCCAGCTCACGTACCTCGTGAAAACACAAACGAGGGCCAATACCTGGTATGCTCCTATCCCGGCGGCCTTTCACATCTCAGTCTAACCGTTGACCTTCGCGAAATAGGTCGTGACCGGCGCTACGGGCTCCCTAGGAGCTCACACCATTGCTCAGGTTGCGATCCTTCCTCATGTCAAACTGATACACTGTCTAGTTCGTGCCAAATCGGCCAGCAGCGCGCGAACGCGTGTCATCGCATCGCTGCGAGAACGCCAGATCTACCACCAGCTGCCTCTGTCGGCTCGCCAGAAGATTGTCGCGCTGCCATCTGATTTCTCTCGAGAGGATCTCGGCCTGGGCTGGGAGATGTACGACAACATCGCCCGCAACATCACTGCTCTGATCCACTGCGCGTGGTCGGTCAACTTCAACCTGAAGTTGTCCAGCTTTGAGAAGGACTGCATTTCTGGTATATTGATTGACTCGCCATCCTGTTCGTATTCCAGCTGACTCAGCGATAGGTGCGCGGCATCTTATGCTCCTCTGCCTGTCTGCGCGCCGACTACGCCCGGCAACGTTCTCGTTTTGCTCATCTGTGAGTGCCGTAGCGGCCACGCCCGGGGGCTTTGTTTCCGAGGCCGTGCCTGCGTCACTTAGCCATGCCCAGAACATGGGATACGCGCAGTCCAAACTCGTCACGGAGCATCTCATCCAGCGAGCCGCCGACCAGACGGGAATGACAGCCCGGACACTTCGTGTCGGCCAGATCGTGGCGGATACCGAGCATGGCGTCTGGAATGCCACAGAAGCCATCCCGCTGATGCTTCAGGCAGCGGAGACCTTCGGCGCCATTCCGGCCCTCGACGAGTCCCCGCTGTGGCTACCCGTCGACGTCGTCGCGAAAGCTGTCGCGGAGATTTCGCTGTCCGCCGCGGGTGCTGGCGTCATGAACGTCGTCGCGTCGCAGCCCTTCCACTGGACTCGCGATCTACTCCCCAAGCTCCACGCCGCGGGGCTGCAGTTCGAAGAGCCGACGCAGCGGGAATGGATCCGCAAACTCCGCGCCTCCAATCCTGACCCGAGCCAGAACCCGCCCATCAAACTGGTCAACTTCTTCGGGAGCAAGTATGACAACGACAACACCATTCGCAAGGGCTTGCAGTATGACACGCGCCTGGCTCGCTCCTTTTCCCCGTCGCTGGCGGCGGCGAAGGTCCTGGATCAGGACCTGGTTACGAAATTCGTCGCGCAGTTCCGTGCCTCGTCGTGGGCCATTGGCAGAGTGGCTGCGAAGCCCAAGATCATCGTCGTCGCTGGCCCCTGCGGCTCCGGCAAGACTACCGTAGCGACGGCATTGGCACACCAGATTCCTTGTCCATACATCGAGGGCGATGCTTACCACGACGAGGCCGCGCTCACCAAGATGACCTCGAACATTCCCCTCAGCGACGACGATCGCTGGGCATGGCTGGAGCGTCTCCGGACCGTCTCCTCCGTCTCGGCCGTGAACGCTCCCGGAGGCCTTGTCGTGCTCACCTGCTCGGCGCTGAAAAAGGAGCATCGCGATATCCTTCGAGGTTCGCGGGATTTGGGTGCCGAAGTCCTGTTTGTGCTGCTTCAGGTTTCTAGCGAGAATAGCCTGTCCGAACGCCTGGCGCAGCGCGCTGGTCATTATATGAAGCAGACCATGGTGCAGGGCCAGGTTCGGGCGCTAGAGCCGCCCAGTGTGAGGGAAGTTGATATTCTGCCCGTGGATGCGTTGCGAAAGCCGGAGGATGTTCTGGCGGAGGTTTTAGAGCTTGTTCGTTTGGAATTGTAATTTAATTGCTCCAAAGGTTAGAGCTCAAGTACTACTAATTGTCAGGCGAAAGCCGACTTTTTGGTATGGGGCATAGACCTCCAAGTCAGGAACACCAAAAAAGTGAATTCCACAGCAAAAAGTGAATTTCTTCTTAGGCCTGTAGCGACTGCTAGAAAATAAATTTTATCGCTTAATTTACTACACCTCTACCAATTTAAGTTT
>QGMF01000200.1:0-51157 GCA_007821475.1 Lachnellula arida
CCTATTTTAATATTAAAGAACTAGGCTTAATTAAGGACTACTTAGGCATAGATATAGATTATAAGCCTAAAGAAAGGATATTAAAGCTATATATAGCTAAATATATTAATAAAATATTAAATAAATTTAGCTTTAATAACTTAAACCCCTCTAAAACTCCTATGGACTCTAATATTAAATTAGAACCTAAGGTAATAAGGAATAAGCTAGTCCCGCAGCACGCTATAAATTATAAGTCTTTCTTCTTTTGCATTCACGTTTCTCGAATCTGTGAGCAAAGAATTAGTATTAGATCTAGAGGAGTGCTTACCCAGGTCGGGCATTTTAAAGTTAGAAGAGGGACCCAGGGCAGGATTAATTACGTGATTAGCCGGATTTATAGACGTGTTCACGTCACTAAGGCCTAAACCCATAAACTAGCCTGTTGGAGAATTATATATGTAGTCACGGAAGTATGCTTTGTAGTTTTCTTAGATCCTAATCTATTATACGCAGGCCCTCTTTGATGACAACTGTGCTTCCTCGACCTCTTCTGTGTGCACCTTCCCGCCATTGGTCTCTGGCTTTTGTATAAATTTCGCTTTCTCAACGGACGGCAAGAACCAGCTGTACTGAAGTTAGTAAGATGGTTTCTTGGGGGTAGCTTGCCCACTTACGTCAAGTCTTTTGTATTTTCTTTGTTCTCCTCATCAACCGTGAACCCGTTTGCCATCCATGCAAATGTCAAGTCTTGGTCGTCGCAAAGACTTTGCCAGTCAAAATCCTCGAATCTTGGATTCTTGAGAAGTTCAAAGAAATGTAGCCTTGATCCAGGATGCAATGAAATGAGAGGACCATTTGGATCTCCATTTTTGTATGTGGAGACACAATTCGAGCTCCAAGCCGTCTTCTCGAGCCATGCAAGTGCTTGTTTCTGGTATGCGCGTGGAATGTGCGGTTTTGGAACCACGGAGCTGTAATTTTCTTTCTGGAGTTTGGAAATCATCCTACTCATATATTCGGTCACCCTCTCCAGGCTCGACACCACACTTCCGTGTCCAAGTGGACTCCCTGGCCCTAGATACATGAAATAATTAGGCATATTAGCTGCTGTTACACTGAGATAGCACTCGGGGTTCTTGTCCCATTTCTTTTGTAAATCTATTCCCTTTTCTCCGATGATGGGGAAGCGTGGAGAGAAGGACATGTTGAACCCGGTCGCACATATTATTGTGTCAAATTCATTATATGCGCCTGTCGCAGACTTGATACCCTTGTCGTCGAATGAGTCGATTTCGCCCCATACTATCTCAACTTTGGGAGAGCATAGTGCCTCAAGATATCCGTTTCCGGGCGTCGCTCTTCTGCACCTTCTCATAGTCAGCACCGAAGCTTTGGTCATGTTGAAAAGAAATAATTTACCCAACAGAAAAATCTGGCAGAAGTTTATCCACAATCTCAGGCTTCCCACTTAGCTTTGCCGTCATCTGGTCGATTGAAAAGGCTCTGGCATCTTTTTGCTCCTGTGAGTACTTCAAATACAACCTGAACCTCGAGTTTAGTTCTGACTCGACGTCTTTTCGATATTTTAGATACTCTTCGGGGTTCTCCTGCCACGCCTTCTTTTGTTCATCGGAGAACACCACATTTGTCCCGTTTGGTCCAGCAAACCTTTGAGCAAAACCTGCAGTTACCCATGTTCGGCTTCTAATATAGACTTTTACACTCTCCACCTCGTCCAAGATTGCGGGAAGGATTTGCACTCCCGTACTCCCGTTGCCTATCAATGCCACTCTCTTGCTTTTCAAGTTTGCATCCCTGGGCCAAATAGCTGAATGGATTAACTCTCCTCGGAAGCCTTCTCGGTTCGTGATATTGGGCCATTTCCAGTCATTAAAGCAACCGGAACCATTTATCAGAACGTCGCATTCTTCTATAAATGGCTCCCCTTTTTCGCCTTCTCGGGAGTATCGGTTTGAAGTCATAAGCTCGCGCCCGTCTGTGCAGACAACCTGGACCTCCCACTTTTGGCTTTCGGCAATCCATTTGGCTCCCAAGACTTTATGGGACGTGCGAACATATTGCCGTAAATTATGTTGGTCGGCGACGAGACTCATGTAAGCATGAATATCCTTCTGGGCGGCATAGTAGGACGGAAAGTGTGGATATGGAGCCCATGAGTACTTGGTATATTAGTGCTTAGCCATCATGTTTTGGATGGGGTCTTAGTACCTGGTAGTTGTGGATAGGGATGTCACAGGCACATCTATTCTCTATGCATCAGCACTTGGTTGCTATTTGCTCGAGTAACCAGGGTCTTACCCAGGGTATCGATTCTCCCACCACGTTCCCCCAACCTCTGAGTTCTTCTCATAGACTGTCAGATTGATGTTCTGGAGCTGTTTTGTCTCGACTTCTCTAGCAAAGGCAAGTCCACTGAATCCCGCACCAATGCAGATTATTTTCAGAGGACGGGCTGTGCCCAGAGGCATTTGAGATAAAGTGTAAGCCAGAGGTGAATTGATCTTGTACGCTTCGGTTGCAGTGCCAGGTCCTGGTTCCAGCGGGACGGATGGGAGCTTTTCGAGCCTTTGAACGGCGTCTGTAACAGCGCGTGGGAAAGCCATAGTTGGAATTTAAAGATATGCCAAAGTAAAGGGTATGAAGTATCAAATCATTACACAAGGTGGTCAGGTCAAACTATAAGTCAAATAAACAGGAATATTTAACCCACACCAGCAACATAGCACCCGAATCGGAGTCGACGTGGTTAATCTTGCACGTTATCGCGTGACTTTGAACAGTTTGCCGCCAGATTCACGGTACACCAAACGGCAGATGTTCGGTTTCGCGTATGCGTGGTTCCGGAGATCATAGTGTCGCTCGGAGGTGGTATAGCTTCACGCCTCAAGAACATCTCTAAATGGAACGAGTGCTCGGTTCTGTTCGGAACACAACTCCCAAGTTTCGGCAATGCGCACTTGCGCCTTTGTTTTTACCCCAGAGTTTGGTGTCTTTCCGAACATTCATAATTGATCCAGGAATAGTATTGGTCTCCGTTCCCTTGACCCGAAAGGTCTCAATGAGCTATTTGCAACTATTGAGACATGGATACATGTTTATATTTTAACTTTTAATTCACAAATTTTGCGCTCTAAGCCTCTATGAAAGGTTGATCAGTAGTGCTACGCAACTTAGCTCTTTTGGGGAATTCCGGTTGACCCAATAGTTTTGCAAGAATGACATGGTGAGAATTATTGATCCTTTGAGAATTTGTTCGTCTGTAGCCTAACTATTTCAGATGTTTGCTCGCAAATTGGACCAAATCTCCCAGACCTTCATCCGTGATCTCGCCTGCTGGAATTAACGTGAAAGCATGCCACGCACCGGGAACTAGAATAACCTCGCTTTCGTTTCCCGCCATTGCCCATTTGCTGCCCATGAAAACGCTGTCATCAAGCAGTGGATCCTCCATTCCGCAGAGGAAAAGCGCAGGTGGCATCCCACTTAGCTCAGCATACAAACTACTGACATTCCCATCTTTCCTCCTTTCTAGACTCATGTCGGGGAACGCGGTATCAACAAACTTTCTCATTCCTTCACTACTCAAAACAGCCTCTCTCTTGTGACTCAACAACGAAGGTGTATATGTCAGATCATAGATGGGATATGAAGACATGATACATGCTATTTTTGAACGGACATCAACTCCTTCATCTCGGAGAGCCAATACAACCCATGTTGCTAGGGAGCCTCCTGCGGACTCCCCTGCAAGAATTCTCAGCGGAGAGCCAAGAATGCTTTCGCCTTCAGGGTTTAGTGCAAAGTGTGCCGCGTCTAGAGCGTCATGATGAGCTGCTGGATATGGGTTCTCGGGAGCCAAACGATATTCTACAGAGACTGCTGTAATCTGAAGTGTATTGGCTAGGTGTAGGAGGTAGTTATCGTAGGACTTGCATGAACCGATCACCAATCCGCCTTCCACATGTCAGCTCTCTCTCTTGTTTTACCGAAACGTTTACGAACCCGCATGGAAGTGGAGGAGCGCCCCTTTAGACTTTTTGGATGGCTGGATGATTCGTAATTCGATCTGATGCCCATCCCGAGCTGCGATATAAACTGTCTTAGCGCCAGAGTATAGAGCGGGTGACACAAATCCATCTAGGCCTTCCGCTCGTTTCTTGCGATACTCTGCTACGGACGAAAGGGAGTACCATGCCGGCTGTCCACGACACATTGCTTCTACATTCTTCATGGTTGCCTCTCTCGCGTCGAGGAGGAGCGGCGTAGCCGATTTCACTTTGATGTTGAAATTTGGCATTGCGGAGATAAATAAGGTTGACTTCGGAAACACAATAACAAAACCGACAATCTGAGAGTAAATGCTTCCTAGGAACGGATTATTTATACCTCTGTCCGTATGGTTATATAATCAATTTAATGAACGAGGTTTTTGTAGCTATAGTCACATGATTTCGAGCTTCTTCGGAATGAGTTTTCGGGACTGGGATCGAATGACTTCGGGATAACGCGCCCACCCTGTTGGGAAACGCTAGACATGGACCCTGGTTTGTATCTTCACATCCAGACGCCCAGAACAAATTCTGATACTTGTTCAGAAGACGGCAAATACTTCGGCTCTTAGTATTTTGCCCCGTGGGGATGACCATATTCAAATGTCTGGCCTGTGGTTCGTCCCTGAAAGCGGGTAGGATTGGTAAGGCACTCAGCCCTCAATTCTTAGCATTGTGATTCAAAATATCTCCAACATCACTTTCATGGGGTACGAAGCTAGTTTGCGGGGTATGTACTCAGTACAGCAGCCTCAACCTAGTGGCGCTATCATCCTCGAATCCCGCGTCTGAGCACATTGTGCCAAACTGTGGGGACCCCACATTTGGCACCTTCTCGTATACATTCTATAAATTAACGATTTCCTTCAAGGCAATCTCTTTCATTATTTCACAAGAGATTCTTCTTCTTTCTTAGCGAGCCACGTTTCAGGAGAGAAAGAACCTCAATATTCAAACAATCTCACCAAAATGGCGGACTTAACGACCGTTCAGACCACACAGACTAACCCTTCAGTACGGTTCAATCGCCAACAGCACATCAATCTTTATAGCTTGCTCGTTATCGGCTTCATCACTCTGAGTTCGGCAGCATACGGCTATGCAGGATCGGTAATTGCAACGACCTTGACTCAACCATCGTTCACGAAGCACATGAAATTGGATGAGTTGCCCAATGCAGAAGCGTTAATAGGAGCAATGAATGCTCTCTATTATGCTGGGGGGGTCTTTGGTTCCTTTTTTGCGGGATGGTCGAGCAACAAGTATGGCAGGAAGTTTTCGGCTGCGCTGGGAAATTTCTTGGTGTTGCTCTCAGGGGCCCTTCTTACCGCCTCTGTCAACCCTGGCATGTTTATTGCGTTTAGATTCCTGAGTGGCTTTGGGTAGGTGCACTAGCATCGTTTTTATTCAGAGCCGGAATTCGCTGATTCAATATAGATCTTTCATAATTCTAGCAAGTGTTCCTCTCTGGGTTGCTGAACTTGCACCTCCCAGCATTAGAGGTATTTTAACCGATGTTCACGCCGTCGGAATGATGGTGGGATACACACTTGCCTGTTATGTTGGTCTTGGATTCTATTTTGTCCGTGGGACAAACCAATGGCGTGGACCTATTGCTCTTCAGATGGCTTTTCCCACCATCATTCTCTGTGGACTTTATTGGATGCCTGAGTCTCCCCGCTTTCTTCTATCTAAAGGAAGAACAGACCATGCATGGAAAATCATCCATAGAATGCACTCCAATGTCAACGATCCAACTGATGAATTCGCCAAGAGAGAATTTTATCAGATGCGAAAACAGATCGAATTGGATGTTACCTTCGAGACTTCGTACTTGGGGATTTTCAAACAGCCTTCTCTGAGAAAGCGAGCATTAATGACAATATTTCTGGAGTTCTGTTTGATGAGCTCTGGAGTTTTAGTTATTCTCAGTAAGTGATTCTATATACTACCTGACGTTTCCTTCACTAACCGTTATAGACTATGGATCCATCATCTGGAGAAGTCTTGGCTTCGACACTGTTCAAATTCTTAACTTCCAAGGCGGGTTTCAACTCACTGGATTTGTTTTTAATGTCGTGGCAATGCTTTTCGTGGATAAAATCAAAAGGCCCACGCTCATCGCTACTGGTTTCATTGCTTGTGCGGCATGCATGAGCATCGAAGCCGCCTTGCAGAGATACTACATTGGCACCACGGATCGCAATGGCTTGATTGCATGTGCGTTTATTATTTTCCTCTTTCAAGCTACCTTCTCCATGTTCCTCGACGGACCGACTTACTTTTATATCGCCGAAATATGGCCATCTCACGTCCGGTCGCAAGGGTTTGCTCTAGCCATGGCTATTCTCAGTGTGACAAACTTGATGTGGCTTCAAGCAGCTCCTCACGCCTTCACAGCTATTGCGTGGAAATTCTATTTGTTCTTTATCTGCATTCCTATTCTCGGAGCAGTCGTGGTTTTTTTTACGTTTAAGGATACCCTCCACAAGCCTCTCGAGGAGATTGCCGCTATGTTTGGTGATGAGGACACAGTGGTTGTTTATCAACGAGAACTGCAACTTGCCTCCGTTCCGTTGGATTTGCTTGATGATGCTATGACGGAGAAGGGAGAAACCGGGGGTGAAATTGAGGAGGTTGAGAATGTACCCAAAGCTGAACATTCTAAGACTGATGCTCCCAGGACCGAAGCTCCTAAGTCCTGGGCCGAACTTTCACACAATCAACTGTACACGGGGTAGAATCATATATTTACGAGTACAACAACCAAAAAGAATTCCAGAAGTCCACGTGATCAAAGGCTTAGAGCGAATAGAAGCCATTCCCGTTGGTAGTAGGGTTTGACTGGCTAGAATACAGGGGGATCTTTAAGCTGATTACAAATAAAACACAAATGAAAGCTGATTCCTCGTTTGATAGAGATGGCGAGTGGATTAGTTGCCGTTGTTATCCTTAGCCAAACTACTATGTGGCAAACCATACTATAATAGAGTCTTCTAGCACATGATACTTCTTTCTAGGCACGAAGCCATGCTGGATCCCTTCGCCTCAAAGTTACATCCAAGCCGGTTTGTAGCACCAGCCACCCTGGGATGAGCTTATATCTCTTCGGATCAACCAACGTGATCTCCATTCGTCTGAAGAACTCCGGAACAAATTTTGAAATCTCCAGCATTGCAATATTCCGTCCCAAACAAACCCTCGGACCTCCCCCAAACGCAAAACTGAGGTTCTCCATGTTCCTGACCTTTTCTTTGTCTTCATCTAGCCAGCGCTCTGGAACGAAATGTGCGGCATCCTCTCCATAAAGTGCCTTATCTCGATGAACAGTCCACGCATTACAACCAACTGTTGTTCCTCCTGGAATAAACGTCCCACAAATCTCTACCCCGCCTTCGGGCACCTCCCGAGGGATGATTTGCCCGAGGGCAGGGTGGACTCGAAGACATTCCTTAATGACGGCTTGAAAGTACACCATCCGCTGGCTTTCGGCCCAAGTGATTGGGTGCTCACCGTTTTCGTCGGCAATGGCTCTCAACTTGATTGCATTCTTGATCTCTTCCATCACTTGCTCATAACACTTGGGATGAGTTAGGATTCTCCATGTCACCTCCCGAAGTGCAATTGCAGTAGTATCCGATCCCGCACTGACATTGGTATTCGTATATGTGGCAAGTCGGCCATCAGTCATAAGCTCGGGGAACTTTTCTCGTGCCTTGATGAAGCGAGTTAGAAAGTCAGGTCTCGAATGGTTTTCCACTGAGGTGTGCTCTTTGATCCGCTCAGCAGTGAATTTCATCATAGGTCCTGTGGGTCGAATTTTGCGAAGAATGTTGCCGAACCCCTTGAGTCTAAGGTATTCATCTGCCGTCGGGATTTGGCCAACCTTTGTTTCGTCTTAGCTACGAGCTATAAGGGTATTGAGTAAGTTCTTACTATCCCGATATAATCCATTGCTTTTCCTGTGTGGTACATCATGTCACCAAGGTCTTTGCCGGACTCTAAAAAGCCAAATCGATTACTAAAGGTAAGTTCTCCACTGTCATGGGTGAGTGTGTATCAGACTCGAACTTTATCCAACTGCTTACATGATGTCGAAGGCATACATTTGTAGCCACTTTGACAAATTGCAATCCTCCCCTGTTCGCACAAACCGCTCTTCCATTTGATTCATGAAAACCATTGATGTTGAGTCCACAAGTGGCTCGTATTCGATGAGCGTACTCAGTGAATACGTATGTGCTACTGGTCGCCTCAATTTACTATGCACCTCTTCGTCTCTGGTCGAAGACATGTTCTCAAGTACCGAGCCATCAGTCGTAGTGACGAACTGAGATATGTACAAGCGCGCCTGGATAAATTCCAATTAGTTATTTCACGATGGGAGAATATTCCGAACTTACCTTCTTAAAGACTGGCTTCCAGCCATAGATGAGTCGGAGTGCTTCCGAATCAGACACAGAGATTGTATTTGGGCCAACACGAAGTAATGGAGATTTGTACCTCTGGTGCATATCATATTCTTCTATGCCGCGTCGTCGAAGATAGTGAATAAATAGCCATGCATCACTCAAAGATGCCAGGAATGGGCCTGGGATCTTTGAGATTCCATAGCTGTATCGATTCAAAAGAAGGTGTATCAGAAGAACTGCCGCTGCAACAGGAACCCAGTGGGCGATAGATAGATTCACAAGATCTACCAGCCAACTCATATTGACTGTGTGTTACTGGAATAGAGGTGCTACTCTATACTAATCAGCCTTCTTTTCCCAGAAGAACACTATCTCAAACAAATCGACACGGCCACGGCTACCTGTGGCCTGGCCTGACCTAAAATAACCGAGACTACCCGGCGCTACCGGAACTACCCGGCGATACGCATCCAATCAATCGCAAGTATATCAGTTATTAGGCTATTTTGTCTTCATGTGAAAATCAATTATATTACCGATTATTACCGAGATGTGTCTCCCCAAATAATCGTGTGACAATCGAAAACGGGGGATAAGTGGGGTAATTGGATTATTGGACCTCCTAGTACGGTATAAGTATTAGTAGCAATACGGTAGTGCTAGAGGCGAAATATTACGGTAGGGTTCCGAAATATTTACCTAATCTTCGGAATCTATCTCGGAAACGTAACTTCACATTCGGGTTTTCCGGAACCCAACCCAACCTCGGAACACACCCTCGATTGTGAATCAAAACTCATGCTCGGATAGCTGAGGATAGGGAGCAGTGCATTGCTTGAAATCGATAATCAGTAAGTTGATCTTAGTAAGTTCTCTCTCTGTTTTATATTTGCAATAAGAAGATTGCTTGTTTCAATTTGCTTTTTCATGTGACAATGGCAGCTC
This sequence comes from Lachnellula arida, assembly GCA_007821475.1. Taxonomy (NCBI): domain Eukaryota; kingdom Fungi; phylum Ascomycota; class Leotiomycetes; order Helotiales; family Lachnaceae; genus Lachnellula; species Lachnellula arida. Next base: position 9,410 of record QGMF01000200.1, read on the forward strand.
ACAATATTCTTCGCTCCGCCAAGTGGGTGGACATCCCCAGCAATATATCTATCGCCGAGTTAATGAACAATAATGTCTCGAATACACCAGACGACAAGATTATCTACGAGGATGCGCTCACTGGGAAAACTGCAACTTATGGAGGGTTTCGGCTCCAGGTACGTCGGTCAGCATACTGGTTGAGACATAAATTGGGTGTAAAGCCAGGACAAACAGTTTCGATTATGGCTCCAAGTTGTATAGACTATATCTTGGTGGTCCACGCAGTTTGGTGGATTGGAGGAATTGTGAGCCCTATTAACAACTCTTTGCATCGAAAAGAGATAGCATTTGCTGTGGATTTAATACAGCCTGACTACCTTGTAATCCACGATTCTCTATTTGAAACGCTTCCACGAGCTTTGCAATTATGTCAGGATTGTCCTCCAAAGCTACAAATCATAGCGCTTGGTAAACCACACAATAAATGGATTCAGTTCTCTTCGAGCACAATATCTGGATCCCCAGAAGTGTCGCAAGCTTTCTCTTTGCAAGGACGTAACTCGGGTACTATTCCATGTGCAATACTACTTTCGAGTGGGACAACCGGGAAACCCAAAGCAGTGATGCTATCACATCACAATCTGATATCCGCAATTCAGCAGCTGAGAGCCGATAATCCCGACAACTGGCGAGGCAGTCAGAGGGAGATATTTTTCCCACCCCTATCACACGTATATGCTTTGTACGTGTGCATGACTGGGGCATGCTGGCTGGGTGCATATGTTTGCTTGATGCCAAGATTCGATCTTGAGGTCTATTGTCGCCTGCTGCAAGATCGAAAAGCAACTTTGGCAAGGCTCGTCCCACCAATCGCAAAGCTTTTGGCTGAGAATCCCATTGTGCAAAGATACACATATCCTTCACTAGAATACTTTTCGTGTTCCGCAGCTCCGTTGAACGTAAGTGTCGCTTGATCACACGCTTTGGTATAAGTACCCTGGACTAATTCTCTTCACAGGCAGAGATAGCAGGAAAGTTGGGGGCCGTATTTCCAGGTGTAGCATTATGTCAAAGTCCGTACTCAATAACCCACCTTCCATTGTAGGTCACTGTCAGCTAAACTGATTCTAGCGTATGGTTGTACAGAGCTGTCAGGTCCATGTGTTCAAAGTGGCGTTCGTGATACAAGCTTGCCACTCTCTGCGGCAGGAACATTGATTGCCAATACTGAAATGCGATTTGTAGATCTGGATGGAACTGACGTTGGGTCTAAAGGCCCAGGTGAAATTACTGTCCGGGGCCCTAATGTAATGATGTATGTCTTTCTACTCTACAGCAGTATTTGCATGTTTCACTAATAAATCCAAAAGGGGATATAAGGACAATCCAGATGCTACAGCGGAGTCAATGCTAGATGGAAATTGGTACAGAACGGGAGACTTGGGTTATATTGACAATAATGGATTTCTGGTGATTTTCGACCGCCTGAAAGACATTATCAAATACAACGGGTAAGACAAAACCGTAAATTCCGTAACCTTGGCTAATCCCCTTCTTCAAGCTTTCAGGTATCGCCCACAGAGCTCGAAGAAATATTGGTCAAACATGATGTGGTAGATGAAGCTGCAGTTTGTGGCGTGTGGAGCGAGAAAGATTCGACGGAGCTGTCTCGCGCTTATGTAGTTCTCAAAGGAGGAAGCGCTTCGCACCCGCCAGATATTCAAGTCGTGCACGCCCAATCGATATCGAAATTCGTGTCGAGTCAGGTTTCAAGCTATAAACAATTGAAAGGAGGGATCGTGTTTGTGGATTCTTTGCCGAAGAATCCTACCGGGAAGGTGTTGAGAAGGGTCTTACGACTTGAGCAGGAGAAATTCGAGAAAGGGGGCTTACTAGCGAAGTTGTAAATAAACTGTTACGCAGCTGAAGTCATATTTTGCCAGCAGTTGAAGCAACCGATCTTATTTTGATTCAATATTTACAAGTTGTCAAAGTATTGGTGCGGGATGTCGAAATCCAACTCTCCGTAGCTATTTGCTAGATCTTGAATGAATTCGGAATTATCGCCATGTTGCCCCATCTTTAGCGCCTGCTGGTTCATTTCATGGTGCAAATTTTGGTTGAATGCCAGTGCCGTTGTGTTCTGTGCTCTTGGACGCTCCATGTGTTGAACTGGATCTTGCTGGTTATATTCCACGTGATTAGGCGACCTGGGCCTATTACCGCCATTGGAAGGGCATTCATCCACCTGCATACTGGAATCTGCGCTCTTTGAAAGCGTATGAAGGAATTCATCGAGGCTTTTCCCATCAAAGACAGCTGTCCCGAGAGCTTGCAGAGCTCGTTTGGCTGTTGTCCAAATCCCGCTGTAATCCACAAGAAGTTGATACGCGCATCGAAAAGATCCGATCGCATCCACATGTTGAACCTGAGTAGGGTTACTTTTAACAATAAATACTAAGTGATAGATGCATTCAACCAATGCTGTGCTAAGGAAGTACCCAGATGCCCTAATCTGGGGGCATACCTCTGCAAAGGCTAATATTGCCTCAATGGTGTCTTTGGCGAGAAGAGCACAGAATGACTTTCCTTCTTCATTACAACTATGCGAAAGGAGAGGATTTTGGCGGATGATCATTCGTAAAAGATTTATTCTCTTTGTAGTTTCTCAACAAACTGACTTGATTTTTGGGGGTAAAGGGCTTTCTTACTATGAAGATTGTCAATCGTTGACGTATCTGTGGCTCCCTTTCTCCTTTGCTAACATATGTACTCACTCTATCAGAATCCCAAGTCAAGTGCTGGGACAGCGTTTTTCTGAGATATAGAATTCGAGTGTCTGTTATTTCGATCTCCTCTGGATTTCCACTCTTTCGAGCTGTCGCAGCAAAGAATGTGTCCCAGATTCGACCCCATAGCCTACTAAAGTTTATAAGAACCTGGTAATAGATAGTCACTGGTACTGTCGTTGGATCTTGGTTGAATTCCACCGCGGTTGAATTGCCCTGAATCTCAAAGTCTTCGACTGCAACCTCAGCGTCTCTAATTAGATAAGGTGTTCCAAGTCGCTGAGTAATTCGACGGTCCAAATAATAGATGGTCCACCAGAGTGTTTGTCGAAATTCTTTTTCTAGTGTAGTACACTTCCCCCAAGACCTTTGGTCGTTCAGTCGAGCAAACATGGACATTTGAACAGCAATTGATATCGCTTGAGACGCCGACTGGAGCAGATCGCCGTTCAACATGTATAATGCCCCCAAGGTGTGGTATCTAATGAGATCAAGATCAATCTGATTTGATGATGAACATTGTTGAAGTAGTTTGCGTCCTCGAACATAGGTTGGCCATCCTGGACGCGAGTCCTCCTTATCGCCAGCATTTGAATCCATAGACTCTCCAATCGCAAGCATATTACACAGAAGGGCTATAATAGCATGGTTCTGAGCATCTACGTCGATTATAGTTTCATACTCAGAGTAGTCTAGGGCGTCTAGAGCTTGAAAGATGCGTTTATGGGTGTCATCCTGATCTAGAACGGGGAAGAAAGACCCCATTTCCCCGAAGTACACAGTGACCAAGTGCCTTAGCCGAGATGGCTTTGGTAATTCTATTGTGAATATCCGTCCATTTGATAAAGTCGGGTGAGGATCCTCCTGGGCTGGATTTGAAAGTTCGTGCAGGGCGAGAAGTTGCGAAGAGAGTGATATGTTCCTGGAGCGGGACAGGTTCAAGTTGAATGTGTCCGTTTCTTCAGCAAGTCCGTGGGAAAAGTCGATAGCGTACTGCACAGAAGAAGAAACCGTGATTCTCCTACGCTGGAGTGAGGGCTCGTCTCTATAGAATATTAATTCTACTGCCTCTACCAACACGGGTGAATAGTACATACTCATGGGGTAGCATGGGGTTGCTTCGCTTCGCAACACGCTTCACCTCCTCCTGGAGAAGTGCGATTCTTTCTTCAATTGACAGATTGGCATTGGTAGTGGGAGCACCACTATCATATCTCTCGTCATCTGGCTCTGGCTCTGGCTCCGCGCTTTCGGGATCCTCGCTGCTACTTGTCAGTGTAAGAACTTTGGTTATGCACGCTTCTACACACTTTGAGTTGCACGAGCCTTGCAACCGTGTTCGTTTTCCATCATTATCCGATTTTGGCAAGTATTCGCACTGGACTCGCCTCGCACGACAGTGAGCACACACGTCCTCTCCCGAGCACTAGCTATGATTAGGTTTGTCATGGCTCCAGTGCACAAAACATACCTTTACCTTCCGTCTCTGACAGTCCTGGCTAGAAAATAACAAAGGTTAGTAATCTTCCTTTTCCATTACACCAGAGAGCTACTCACCAGGCTCTAGTAATATACTTGTTTCGTTTCTGCCTTTGTCCGCCATCCTTTTGGCGCACTCGATTGTGGTTGTTGTTGTTATTATTATTGTTATTATAGGCTTGGCTTTGATCAGACATCTCTAGAGCTTCACATTCAAGTCCAATTAAAATGACTTGGCCGAATAAGAGAATTCTTGGATCTCGACTCTAATCAACGTGCAATCTGAATTATTGAAGTCTTAAAAACACAGTACTAAAGCTGCCACTCGTTAATCAAGGAGGAAAACAAAAAGATGTAGGGAGATAACCTGGAGATTTCAGTTACAGGCTGCCAAGGGGTCATGGGGCCAATCAGTTGCAGAGCAAAGTGATTTGCAACGTAGCGCATATACCCCGCATGCCCCGGTGTTCCACCCCCAACAATTGGTCTGTCTGTAAAAGCCATAATTTATAACCACCGGACCGAGCATTTCCAGCGACCCTGCCCCCGCCCCTGCCCCTGCTTCCCCGAGGCCTCCGGGGGTTAGTGTACGGAGTATATCCTTTTCCAATAATACATTTCCTGACGTCATGAGATCTGGTTCTCCTAGCATGTCGGTCGGAATGAATAGGTTATAGCGGTTGATCGAGTTACGGCTTAACGCTAGCAATATGAGGATAGAAGTATACCTATACATTGAAGTGTGTTCGTTAGAGGAAAGCGAGAGTTTATGACCGTGCTGACATAAGCAGCTTGGTTTAAAACTGTCCCGTGGCTTTGGTAAAGTCGAGGATGCATGATAAAGGCAAAGTACATTAGTTACAGTACAAATGTCTGGGCGCGGCAGTTTTTTAGCCAGTAAAAGCCGTAGGATTTTCTACGTAGCTTGGTTGGGGAGGATTAAACCTAGAGGAAGCCATAAATAGTGGGACAGTAGGTGGTATTTCAGCACCCGGTACGCTATAATTATAGCCTTGGTATTCGCTCTAACATGCTTCTTTCTGCATAGCACAGACCGTAAACCTGAACTGTTTAATTGAAACTAAATACAAGATCGTTTTTGTATATATGATTACTAATAGAGGGCACTAACAAAGGGATCAACAAATGATGAAGACTCTTTAATACTTTTATACTCCGTACCTAATTACTTCGAAGTAGATAGATTTGACAATCTGCATCCTTGGCAGCACTAGCAATCCCTGAAAGTTGGGGTACGGACTGTAAGATTTTCCCTCACCGCGGGGTAGGCAAGAATCCCTGCGCATACCCCGGACCCCACTATTCCCTTCCCCTCTCGAGACCCTGTAATCTTCCAAATCTTTGCAGTGTCTTCTCCGACCAAGCCGACTTCTTGTTACTCGTAGTAGCTATAGTGATCAACAATCAATAATATCCAACAACCAACAGTCAACAGCCAACACCACGTAATTCAGACATGGTTGGATCTGCATCGGAGACGTTGAGACGAGCCTCGATTGCCTGCATAGCTTGTAGGGATCGAAGAGTCAAAGTAAGCCATGGACTTCTCGACTTCTCTTCTACCTCTATTTTATCTAAGCTCGGAACTGATTTCTACAGTGTGACGGGGACGCTGGTCAACGAGGCGAGCGATGTTTGAATTGTAGCACATCTAATCAGTCGTGTGTGTATCGGTTCGACGACCGTCGGAAGAGGTACGCATCTCGGCGTGAGTGGTAGAAAATATCTTGCTGAAACGTGATATTAGATCAACATCAAAAGCGTATATCCAAACTCTGCAAGATCGAATTGCCGCACTTGAGCAGAGCAAAACATCGACCAATCCCTTTCTAGGGAATGGCGTACATTCGGGTCAATTGAACTTGGACTCAGTTCGGCCAAGCAACAAGCAGCTAGTGCCTGAAAACATTGTCCCCACCATGGATGAAGACGCTGGGTTTCAGTGTCTTTCGGTAGGCCATCATAGAGCCCTCAATCGAGTACCACTAAATACGGAGTCATTGACGAAAGACTTCGGACTTGGAAAACCAAAGACTCAGAGACGATTTAGCAACGGGAATTTGAACAAAGATGAAAATGGACAATTACATTTTTTTGGATACTCCTCCAACCTACAAATCGTCTCATTTTTACCAGCATCTCCTCTTGCATCGACAACGGCCGAATTACCATCTGATACGACGGAAGCTGAGACGGAACAGCTCTCGGACTCGCAAGAAATGAAGGATCATCTCATTAGTCTCTACTTCACGTATCAGCATCCTGCACTGCCTATATTAGACGAGGAGACCTTCCACGCAAACTACCGGAAAGAATCTAAATCTCAGTACTATTCGCCATTTCTGCTCTACTCTATTCTCTTGAGAGCATTGCGCCTCAGTGATAGAAAAGGGGCAACAGGACTTGGAGTCGTATTTTTGAAGCGTGCCAAAGCCGAATTACTCGATGAGCTTGAAAACCCTACTATAGCCACTATCCAAGCTCTGTGCATCTTTGGCCACTACCTGGGTAGCTTGGGGAACGATCGATCCTGTTGGTTGTATCCTGGTATATATGTTCACACATTTGCCATGTGAAACACACTGACATATTCTGTAGGGATGGCATTTCGTCTAATATACGATCTTGGTTTACATCAGGATTGTTCAGAACTGTTGAAAGACGGCAGTATTACACAAAATGATAGAAAAGTTCGACATGCAACATTATGGGCATGCTATATTATAGACAAGTATGAGACTCTTTACATCGTTTACTGTAAGACATGTGGCTAAAACCTTTCCCAGATTGTACAGTTGCTTTCAGGGCCGCCCAACGTCAATTAAACTGGATGACATTTCCGTGCCCCTCCCCTCTAAGCACACGGTGGGCACCCAATTCCAGATACTTGCCGCCTGGGTTGATCTGGCTAGAATACTGGATGATATTATCAATGTAATCAACCGGGACGATAAACTTTTAGATGATCCTGCTACGATATCAAAGCTCTCCGTTACAAGTGATAAACTCCTTCGATGGCTAAAAGAATTGCCGACCGAGCTTCAATGGAATGCCAAACAAGCTCCGCTATCCCCGTCTGCTATCTTTGCTCTTCATATGCAATTCTTGACCACCACAATTCTGCTCCATCGCCCATTCTCAGCTTCAGTACTTAATTCCGGAACAGGGAAGTCTTCTACTCGCCACCTCAAAGGCTATACCTCGTCCGACTCACAGAAAATCTGCACCTTGAACTCAATCCGGATTGTCAAGATGCTAAATCAATTTCAACAGCAGTTCGGGCTGAGAAGGATATTTTCATGGTCGGCACCTATTGCCTTGACAGTATCGCTCAGTTTATTATCTGATATTGCATCAGGTGCACAGGATGAAGATAAAAGCAATGCGAGAAACTGGCTTCAGTTATGCATCAAGATACAGGAAGATATGTCATTGTCTCTGCAACTAGCAGGTCGAAATCTTGCCATACTGAGGTCAATGCTAGAGCACTGTAGAAATCCGCAGCTTTCGCGATTAATAGCCGGGGAAATTCTCCGCGATCCACCACTTGCTGTTCCTCCCGCGGCTCAGTACCAGGAGCCACTTCAAGAAGCAGGTCAAAGTGTTGTGGTCCAGGATACACCAGGAGTAGCCCTTGGAGGAACTCCTGATTTTGGGATACTGGATCAGATGGAGGTCGACTCCGCTATGGGACCTCATGACTTCGATTTTTCAGATTTCTTCCCACAGTTCATGCCACTTGGGTTCGGAAATTGGACGTCTGAGGTAAACCCGGCTCTTGAAGCCAATGTAGACTCAGGTTGTATCCAAAACTTTGGACAGCAAAATGGTGCACTGCTTGGCGGTGATGTGACTGACTATTCTATGGACTTGCAATTTTCTTGAGCTACCAATTGGCATTCACATCACATGTTACGTGCGTTTCATGTAATATTATCTCGCTTGCTATGAGGTAGTGAGGATTGTATTGGCATTAACGGCAATAATCTACGTCTCAGAGAGCTGGAAGAACTCTAATGGCTATTTGTCGTATAAATAGACAGTTTCGCAATCAACATTCAAGTATTCAGACGAGACAAGCGTGATGACTTGGAAATAGCGTATAACAGAGGCTAATTGTCTCTACCATCATTGAAAACCTCCATCTACATTGATGGTCTGGCATATGATTTAGTATAGCTTTTCGCGTGCTGTGGTACGATGCACTTACACTGGATGTGATATATCCAGAAACTTCGCTCAATAAGAACAAAATGACTTTGGAAACCTCTTCCGGTTGAGCAATACGCTTAAGAGCTGTTCTCGAAAGCAGTCTCTCGTTGATTTGCTCAGCTGTTCCGAGCGCTTTCGCCAATGGGGTGTCAATTACCCCTCTAATGACAGTTAGCTGGGTCCCTTAAGCCTGATTTGATATACATACGGTGCAATTGCGTTAACCCTAATACTGCGGTGGCCAAACTCCTGCGCCGCGCACTTACTCAAAGAAATAACACCCCATTTGGCGGTACCGTAAGGTGCATTCCATGGCGTGCCACGCTGACCAGCGATACTCGCAGCATTGACGATTGATCCATTGTCCTTGATGTATTTCAACTCTGCTTTCAAGCTGTTCTTGACACCCGTAAGATTTACAGCCATCATCCAGTCCCAGTCTTTGTCCTCAATTGTCTCAAGAGCATAACCTTTGCCCTTGTATCCCTGGGTTCCAATAGTACCGGCCATGTTTGCTGCTCCGTGGATACCTCCAAACATATCAGAGACTTCCTTCACTGCCGCTTCCAGTGGTGCATAATTAGAAACATCGACGGCGAAAGCAAGACCCTTAGCACCGATTCGGGTTACTTCCTCCAAAACGTCATCTGGCTTTCGAAGATCCAACAAGCCAACGTTGGCTCCTTGCCTGGCTATGATAAAGTTTGGGGTCAGTACTATGTGCGATGGTGATACCATTCTATAGGCACGGGTGGAAGACTTGGGGCCCGCAATTTTAAAATTGGGAGAGGAGACGATTTCCGATAAATAACTTACCCAGAAATAGAGCTGTGGTACGACCTTGACCTGACGCTGCACCTGTGATGATGTAGGTCTTTCCTTTGAGATCGCTATAAGACATAGTCCTTTTAGTTAGGTGTTGATAGATAATTGGGTGGGATGTGGTTATGTCAATGTTCGTTCACAGAATATCTTATGGGTTGATAAAAGTCGTGTTCAAAAGGGATTCCTCGGGGTAGCTTCACTCAATGATATGGGTTTGACCTCTATTAATAGGTAGGCTTATTTAGATAGCACTGACATATGTTTACTCCGAATGCAAGTCTACCCGAATTTGCGTTCCGTCAACCGGGACTCAGCACGCTCTGCAGTTTGAGTCGGATACGCATATAAAATTCCAGTCAAAGACTCGCCCAACGGGAACAACACAGATATTCTATGCAGGAAGGCAGTGCCGTATGGAATGTTCATTAACTTCCGGGTCGCCGGTGCGAAGTTCGGTTCAGGAAAAAGGGGGGAAAGGGGGAAGGGTAAATCAAGCGAGGTTCGGAAATGCCAAGACTCAACACAGAAGAATATCCGAGAAACTATCTTTGTTCCGAACATATAATTCCGAGTTTCTTTCTCCGACCTCAAGTGATCGACAACGATGGGTGATACCCTACATCCGCGAAGAGAGGTCTCGATATGGCGTCTGCGTGCGTTACGGGACCGATAACCTTCGTTCTATTTGAGCAGTCGCGCGACGCAGAATAATGAAGACTTTATGTTGCTCTTGGTTTCAAAAACCATCCACCTTATACTCTCATCATTCGATTTCAACCAGTCCAACGTAAAGCTTACATCATGGTTGCAAACAATGGCTTGAAAGGTCCTGGCAATGAGGTCAAAGTTGCTCATTCGGTCGTTAATGGCCACCCTGAGGAACCTGCTTTGAAGCCTATACAAGCAACTGCAGCATATAAGAATAAGAATCCAGTGGCCTATGACCTCTCGAAACAGTATTTCGACGCCCCAAGAAGACTCAAGATAGTAGTCGCTGGAGCAGGTTGTAGCGCTCTCGACTTAGCCCACCAAGTCGAAATTGGGGGGTTAAAAAATATCGACCTACAGATCTTGGAGAAGAATGCCGGACTTGGAGGCACATGGTACGAGAACAGATATCCAGGATGTGCCTGTGATATCCCAGCTCACAACTACTTGGTAAGTACTTGCGATACAAACGCATTGTTCAGGGGAAATAAACTAACAGCATTCAGTTCACCTGGGCTCCAAATCCCAATTGGTCCTCATTTTACGTCTCGGCCCCTGAGATTCTTGAATACCTTGAGGATGTTGCCGAAAAGTTCCATCTCACTAAATACATCACGACCAGAAGAAAGGTCGTTGGAGCACATTGGGTCGAAGAGAAACAAAAGTGGGAAGTGATGAGTAGGCGAACAGATGGACGGAGGAATGTAATTTCGGCAGATGGTGTCACATCTGGTGAAGTGGGGGAGGATTTGATTGAAGAATGCGACATTTTCATCAACGCAAGTGGTTTTTTTAATAACTGGCGATGGCCTAACACGCCCGGTCGGGAGAACTACGAAGGCACTATGGTTCACAGCGCTGATTATCAGCCTTCTATTGATCTCCGTGGCAAGAGGGTGGCCGTCATTGGGAATGGCAGCAGTGGAATTCAAGTCACCGCTGCTGTTCAAAAATTGGCTGCTCAAATGACCGTTTTCATTCGACACCCGACTTGGGTCACGTCTAACATGGGTTCACGATTCATCCCGCCTGGAAAGAAGAACTTCTGCTTCGATAGCGAACAGAAGAACAAGTGGATTGAGAACCCAAAGGAATACCTCGACTATCGGAAAGAGGTTGAAAAAGAACTTAATTTCAGGTTCCCTCTCTTCATCCGAGACACCCCGCAGCAAGCCATGGCGAAGGAGTTCACCATCAAAGATATGAAATCTCGTCTAGCAGGCAAGCCAGAGCTTCAGACAACACTTTTGCCAGACTTCGCTGTTGGATGTCGCCGGCCAACCCCGGGCACTGGCTACCTCGAAGCCTTGTGCGCCGACAACACCGAATTGGTATGGGGAGAACTCGAATCCTTCACTAAAACTGGCATCAAGTCTGCAGGAGATGGAAAGGAGCGCGACTTTGATGTGATCATTGCTGCTACAGGATTTGACATGTCGTTCGTCCCTCGTTGGCCAATCGTGGGCAGGAATGGTGTCGACCTTCAGAAAGAGTGGGCGAAAGATCCAGCTTGCTATATGTCGACCATCGCCAAGGACATGCCGAACTACTTCGTTTACCTTGGGCCGGGTTCTCCAGTTGGCCATGGATCCCTCATCACGTCCATTGAGCGCATCACTCTATACATCTGCGACATAGTCACCAAGCTGCAAAGAGAGAACTACACCTCATTTACCTTGAAACCTGGTAAAGTGGAAGCATATCAATCCCAGATGATGGCTTGGCTGGACAAGACTGTTTGGGGAGATAGTTGCCAGAGCTCGTTCAAGAATGGAACAGTCACTGGGGCGCTTAATGCTTTCCATCCTGGCTCGCGCTTGCATTACTTTGAATTATTGAGACGACATCGATACGAGGATTTTGATTGGACCAGTGGATGTCCAGAACCAGAGTTCGACTATGCCTGGTTCAATAATGGCTTCCTGAGCCATGAATTGGAGACCGATGTCACTGCGGACCCAACGTAAGCACTACTAGTCTCTCATTCTCACATTTGAATCGTGTACTGACTTGACAATTCTAGATGGTATCTTGATCAGGAAGATACGATTCTGTCGGCATTTCAGGGCGAAGTAGGGGCTTAGACAGCTGAATGAACCATTGATTTTTGAAGACTACCTTTGAACTCGTGAACCTGTTTGCATTTCTCACCAAAATCTTATTCATTCTTTGCTCTCATTCTAAGTCCGTTTAGCTATTTCTAACAACTGCCTCGCCAGTTGGAGAAAGGTTTCCTCCTTCCCTCGAAATTCCAATCCCAAAATGTCTGTCGCTGTGTCAGTGTCCACCGAATACCCATCTGTGGGGAAATCATCTTCCCCCGGTTTACCAATGGGAGTACTTTCAGCCAGCGCTGGGATCGCAGAGCGGAGTATATCCGCGATCTCTTGAGATGTGACGCTCCCAGCTGCTATGATGACTCGTCTGTTCTTAATTTCGGGCTTCGTCACAGCACGTAAATGAGCTAGGGCTAGGTCCTGAGAGTCAGTCAGTACAATACATTGTCTTTAAATTTCCACAATCGCTCCCAAGCAGGGAGATATTCTTCACTTACTCTTACATCAATATACCAGTACACCCCGTTTGGTGGCATCTTGGAATCTTTCGAAGCATTGAGAAATAAATTCCAAATCCGCAAATTTGACTCATTTAACTGGGAAATATCCGATATTGAGTGCAAGAGGGGCCCGTAGACCATAGGTGGATTTAAAGAAACCAGGTCAAAATGCGGTTTTTGTTCTTCCATGAATTCCCATGCTAAACTGATCAGCCATCACTCTTTATGTGAGCAAGGGTGGAATTTACCACACTTCTCAGAGAACGTTTTGCTGGCTCGATACACAGTAGAGTAATCCGCTGCTCGACTTGCCTCATCTCTCGTCACTGGATTCCAGTCTTTTGCTGTCCACATTCTACAGTTTTTTGGCGCAGCCTCTGAATAGTCCATGATAGCAGCAATACTACTTAGGATGATGACTCTCTTCACCGTGGGGTGGTCTCTTGCGCCATAGAGAATGGACATGGTTCCCTTAACAGCGGGGTCTAGTAGATCCTCGTTACTGGTCACATCTCGGTACAAAAATGGCGATGCAGTGTGTATGACAGTATCGAATGGTTCCTGAGACTCAAATGCGCGGGTGAACGCATTGTGGGCCGTGATATCAGCAACAATACAAAAGTCGAGCTTGCGGCCTGCGTTTAAGTGCGTCTGGAGGAGTTTATGCGCTTTAACCTGAAATTCTCGAACTTAGAACATATTTTTACAATTGAACAAAACAGAACTTATTCCCAGTCGATCCACGTACCTGCGATCTGACAACTGCTCGAACAGAGAATCCTGCAGAAAGAAGTTCAGCAAGAACGTGATTTCCAATGAAGCCGCTGGCCCCTGTCAGTAAGACACGGTGTGTAGCACTACTCATGATTGCAAATAAGATGCTACGAGGCAGTGACTACAGTGATGATGTCCGATACCTTTATAGTATGTTCATCAAGGCTCGGAAGTCCCTCGGAACAGGATGCTTGAATAGAGAGACCAGAGATAGACATAAATTATTACTGCACTTGATACGTTTGCTCTAGTTTTATTTTAGATTAGCAAAGTGTTAGATTTAGTACGGAGCTAAATCACAATTTAGCTAACTTCTTCAACGACTTTGCAATCATGTCTTGCAGTATCTCCTCACTTCCACCGCTCACAACTAAAACCCTCACATCCCGACTAATCTGCTCAACTCTCGCACCTGCGCCTGTTCTTGAATAACCGAGCCCGCCAAATACCTGCTGTGTCTCTCTTGAGATCTTCTCAAGATTATGAGCAGCCTGAACTTTCAAAAGCGCTGCGAGGGGGGAGAATTCCAATGGCGAAGTTTTAACCGAACGGTGGACCAGGCTTTCCATGAAGAACTGGGTAGGCTCGATGAGTCCTGCCATCTTGGAGAACTTTTGGCGAATTACTTGGTTCTCGAAAAGTGGTTTTCCAAATGTCTCGCGCTTCAGTGCATGCTTGTAACTGTCCTCCAGAGCAACTCGGCAAAGTCGGAGTGCTGTGATTCCAACCCACAACCGCTCATGGGTGAAAGCTGAGGCTATTAGTTGTATTCCACGTATACGATGTGATAGTTGCTTACTGGACATAATGATCTCGAAACCTTTGTTTTCCACACCCAGCAAATTCTCTACTGGGACTAAAACTTCGTCCAGATCTACGAATGTCGAGCCACTGGAACTCACACCCGAATTCTCCATCTTGGTTCTGGTTATGCCCTTTGTTGATAGATCTACAATGAACACAGATACTCCTTTGGGTCCTGGACCACCTGTTCTAGCAGCACACAATGCATGAGTTGCCCATTGACCTTGTGTGACCCATTTCTTCTGACCATTGAGAACATAGTGCTTCCCGTCTTTTGACTTATCTGCTGTCGTAGTCATACCACCAACGTCAGAACCAACTAAAATATGTCAGATCAATGATTTGATAATGGGCTGTAGGGCATACGGACTATCAGGCTCGGTAATCATCAGGCAATGTCTCTGTGCTCCTCGGAGCAGAGGTGCGAGGTACTTCTGCTTTTGTGATTGATTGGCGTACACCGAGAGAGGAGCACCACCGACTGTAGCCCCTCCATTAATTCCCCAAACAGTTCCCAAGTATCCGCACCTCGCCATCTCATCGATGAGCTAAGATCCCGTTGGTTAAGTTTTAAGAGAAATTAGCTAGAGGATGACTTACTATGCAATCGTGGAATTCATCCCATTCTGTCTCCACGTCAGTTTCTATCGGCCATGGATTTCAACATCGGGAATTCGTAATTACCACTTGCATTGATACCAGCAGGAAGCTTTATTCCAGCCAATTGGTCAATCGGCAGTGGAAACACAGCTGCGGCAAGAAATCCAAGAGAAGCGTGCTTCTTGAAGTTCTCCTCAGGAACGAAACCCTGCTTCTCCCACTGCGCGACGTTTGGGGCTATTTGGGTGTCAACATAATTGCGGATGAATTTCTGTAATGTTCGATGGCTGTCTTTATAGTACGGGTTTGTTTTGTCTTGGTGCCAGCTTGGATCTGCGAAAGGAATGGGGGAAGTAATTTCTGCCATCTTGTGAGTACAAGGAAATATGAGAACCTTCTAAGTGAGTATAAGAATTGAACACATTGTGGGGATAGCGATACAAATACAAATACCGCAGGCAGGCCAAGGCTACGGTGCTCTAGCGAGTTTGGCGGGGTAGAAATAGTGATTTAGGGGTTACCGAATGTCTTTCCGAGCATTTCCAGGCCTGAAATGATCCCCTTTTAGCGATGCTCGGTAGTCGTTTAGCAATGCTCCAAATACGTGTGTTTACCAACGGCACACTAAATAGATTTTGGGTATCGAGTCAAAATGAATAGCTTTTTATTTGGAGACCGCTGCGAAGTAAAAGGGGATATAATTTTTAGAAGACATTATATCTTCTCCTAATGTCTCAATAAGAAAACTAATACTGCGCAGTTTTACCACCATCGACCATGATCATACTACCATGAATGTAGCTCGCTTTGGAACTACTCAAGAATGTACAAGTATCTGCTATCTCTTCTGCATATGCGTTCCTTCCCAAAGGCGGCTCACCAACCGTACTTGGCTGGTCTCCCTCATTACCAAATTTTCTCTCCATCTCCTTCCTCTGCACCAGCATAGGCGTGTCCACCAACCCAGGACACACAGCATTGACTCTGATCCTATCGTTACCATGATCTACTGCGAAAGACCGAGTTATTCCCACAACGGCGTGTTTCGATACCACGTAGGGCATGATGTTTGGGATTGCGGTAATGCCACAGGTGGATGCTATATTCACAATACTTCCTCGTTGCCCTCTTCTGAGATCAAATCTCTCGGACGTAACCCTTTGATCCTGGCTGCGCATAGCTTGAACTTCAGCCTGCGTGCAAAACAAGAGGCCACGAGCGTTGACTGAATGTATTCTGTCGAACTCGGCAATGTCGTAGTCTGCCGCCAAAGACCTATCCCGGCATGTTACCTTGGAACAGGTCATAAATTGTTGGTCTTCAAATTAAGGGTCCAAGAGTGCTTACACCAGCAACATTGACGGCTGGAGGGCACGAAAGATCAGATTCTGTACGATATAGGTGAGAAGGATTCCTGGTACTTACCGTAATCGAGTTGACCGAATGTTTCCACCGTCTTCTTAACCATTTTATTCACAGCATCTTGATTAGATACATCCACCAGCAATTCGAGGACTTGAGCCTTTGCATCATGCGATTTGATCAGTTGAGTCGTTTTCTCGAGTCCGGATGCACTCATATCAGCAATTGTTAATCTTTGGCATCCTTCCCGAACAAAAGCAACGGCTGTTGCCTGCCCGATCCCAGAGCCTGCGCCAAAGTAAGTATATAAAGACAACATTGATAGGAATCTTACCTGCCCCAGTAATGAGACCTATCCCATTCAAAGTCGTCATTTTTCTGGATGTAAAGTCTGACCCTGTTGATTTTTTAGAGCTAGCGTTATCTACGAGGCTATTCAAGTTTGCCTCAAGAATAAACGTAAGGGGGGCGGCGGCGTGGGGTTGCTATAATAAAAGAAACGTGATTGGGCAACGAACCGAAGCCCCTTTCCGAAAGTTCGGAACTCGTGAAATGCCATTCCGAAAATTAGTTCCACGTTTCCAATTGGATGAAATATACCGAGGCACTCTGTTCCAAAGGCACGGTGCTCTCAACTAAAGTACTTGCTTGGATTGTTTTCCAACTGGTACTGATGCTGCAAAAATGGCAGACCGTTTAGCTCAACTCAGCAACCACCTGACACAGCCTTCTGATCCGACTCGCCTCGATGGACAGGTTGTTTTGATTACCGGAGCAGCACAAGGTATGTTTACAAGGCTTATAAGAACAAATTCGAACTCAGCGAGATACAGGGATTGGAAGAGCGAC
Organism: Lachnellula arida; assembly: GCA_007821475.1. Lineage (NCBI taxonomy): Eukaryota > Fungi > Ascomycota > Leotiomycetes > Helotiales > Lachnaceae > Lachnellula > Lachnellula arida. The sequence continues at coordinate 26,372 of QGMF01000200.1, forward strand.
GGCTGAGTTGCTCGCTTCAAAAGGCGCCAAAATTGCCATTAATGACCTCGACGAAAAAAGGGCAAATGCAGCCGTCGAGGCTTTAAAAGAAGCTGGTCATGAAGCATTTTGCTACTGCGGAGATGTACTGGATGTCGGGTTTCCGCCCCGACTCATCAAAGCAGTTGTAGAGAGATTTAGCAAAATCAATATACTTGTCAACAGTGCAGGTATAAAAAATGTCCCAGTAACGCAAGGCTCTAAGCACTAAATTTGTGCAGGGTTTTTGAATGATGCGGCAATCCACAAAATGACAGAAGAAAAGTTCGATACCGTCATGAAAATACATAATTATACACCTTATCGAATGATACATGCTTTGTCTGGGCACTGGATGGACCCTGCAAATCGAGCAATGACCAAGACGATCATTAATATATCTTCGACTTCCGGACTTCACGGAGCAATGGGCCAAATCAATTATGCTACCGCCAAAGCTGGAATCATCGGACTCACGAAGACTGTGGCAGCAGAGTGGGGACGGTAAGTAGCACGAATTCGAGCGTAGATGTAGTACTAATTCACGTGAAACCTTAGATATGGTGTTCGTTGCAATGCTGTGGCATATGGATGGATTGATACTCGGATGACCAAGCCTCCAGATCCAGATGAGAAAGTAGTAATTGGAGGTCAGCAGATTATGTCGGGAATACCTCTGAATGCAAAGAAGTGGAGGGATACGAGTGACATCGCTGTGGGCAGACCTGGAACGGTGGAAGATGCTGCTGGGGTTATGCTTTTTTTGGCAAGTCCCCTTTCAGCGTATGTAACTGGAACCTGCGTAGAGTGTACAGGCGGAAGGTATATGTAGACAAGTGATTCATGTCTATAATTAAAGAAGCTTTCCGGAGAGAACTCAGAGAAGTATATCTCCACTGTAGAGATGGCCGATCAACGACTGCCACAATAATGTGAGCGCCATTGCTGTTCCTGAGAATTCCGAAAGGTAAAGTCATGCAAGTCGCGTTTGAGTTGTAACTGCAGGAGGATTTCGGACTAGTCTCTTTTATTTGGGTGACTTTTTGATTTATTGTTTCTCGGGATTTTCCAGAAATCTTGCTCTGTGCAAAATTTGTTACATTTGCGATCTCATACTTCGCATATGAAATAAGACTATATGGGACTCGTGTCGTTTCCCCGAGATCCGATGATAGCTTTGGAGGTAGTCCCATAAGTTCCTTGCTTCTAGTCATGTCTTGCATAGGAATATTTAAGGTATACACAGTTATCTACCTTTGGGACCGAGCTTGTTAAATTCTACGATATCTCGACCGAGAAGAGGAGGGTTTTAATGATTATGGTTACAAGGCAGAGAGCATCGACTTTCGAAATGTCTCAACATCAGATGAAAATGAGCGCTTTATCAGCCCGCCGTCACTAAACGAGAGATCGCAACCCTACTGCACAATAAAATTCTCGAGGTAAAACCAAAGTCTCAAAGAACGCCTAAATTCATTTTGTTTTCCGTTATATCGAAGGTCCTGCCTTCAACGATTTCTAGTCTTTGTCCACGTAATGTTTTATGTTGCCACCGTTATCTTCGCCATCTGCCCTCTTCGTCAAATTCATAGAGGCAAGGTTGAAGTAAAGCTTTGTTTATAAATTTGACGAGTTCTTGAAGCGAGAAGTCCAAGCTAAACATGAAGATGAATTCTCGCCGGTCATTTTGCCAGTCATTTCAACTTCTTCACTATCATTTCTCTTTTCCTGTCTCGTCTGCTCCGACCAGCGCCGCAATACGGAAGTCATCAAGCAGATTATGAGCAGCGTTTGAATCTATTTGTACTTTTAGTAATTGCCGGTTTTCGGGGAATAATGTAACTTACGTTCATAGACTTCTCCATTGAATTGAGCTGTGGCATCCTTGCCAATATATGCGCTAATGATGCCTTTACCACCAGGGTGATCATTATAGAAAGACTCTATATCATGAACGATACCATTGATAACAATCAGTGATTGGCCGCCGTCCTTAACCGCAAGCTCAAAATCTTGCCAAGTCATTTGGGGCAATTGTGCAGGAGGGACTCCCCATTTCAGGCTCGACTTGAAGACTTCCAGCTTCTTGTTTTGCTGCTGGTATTCCCCTTTTCCGATGACGTTGTCAGAGCTCCTGCTAAGGTGATCTGCGAAACCCGTTTGTTCACAGATCCAGATGAACCATTTAGATGGGTCGTATTGAAACCACTTGACGCCGTTGCGGTAGTCGGTTGGAAACTCGTGGTGGAAATTGTGGTAACCTTCTCCAAGGGTCAAGATTGCGGTGAAGAGATGATCGCGGGGTGAGTGTTTGTCATCGTACGGTGTGTCGCCGAGCCAATGCGCGAGCGAATTGATGCAGAATGTTCCTTGTTGAAAGAAGAAGATACGGAGGAGAGCGGAGTAGGCGAGGCCTCCCCACCAATCATCCCAGAAGTAACCTGCGACTACTGTTGGGAATACCACGCCCATTATCAGGGAAATGACCTCGTAGTTGTTGTGCTGCCACATGACTAGGCGATTCGAGGTAAGATCTTTGATGTCTACTGGTGGCAAGGGGGTTTGTCGCGGGAAGAGGATCCATCCCATGTGGGCATGGAAAATCCCTTGCTCAATAGAATGAGGGTCTTCTGGTGTATCGACGTATCGATGATGAACGCGGTGAGTGGTAGCCCACCATAGAGCCGACTTTTGGAAACCGGCCGCACCACCAAGTAATAAATATAGCTGCAAAAGGCTTCCAGCATTGTAAGACTTGTGAGACCATAGTCGGTGGTAGCCTAGAATTCTTTTGTGAACAAGTCAAGGCATATGAGTATCAGGGCCTCCCACCTGCAGTAACGCCGACACCAGTGAGAAAGTAGTAAATTACGGTCCAGATCGCAGTTTCTATCCGTAGAGGGGTGTGAAGGGAAAGCCAGAGCCCATAAACCGGCGGTAGTACTCCTTTCCAAATTGCATACAGACCCACACCCATGAAGGTTAACCTAGCGGTTGGGTTGGGAACCCGTCCATCATCCATAATGGTAGACATTGGGAACGAAACAAACAGGTATAGCAAAAAAGAGCCTTTTTCTTCCAAAACAGAAAAGTAAGAGTGGACTTTCGAACCATATGCGCCGCAGTCTCATTATATAGAATCGATCCCTTGCTTTAAGATATATAGTAGTCGAAGGAAATATCAAATAAGCTCTAATAGACCGGGGAGATGGAACTCCGATGCGGCACAGAACTGAGGACCTGCAGAAAATGATAGGCAACATGCAGAGTTGTTCGGAGGGGGGAGTCCGTGGCTGGATTGCTGTCAGACGCGGGACAGCTAGTGGGAGCTTACGTCTTTTTCATACTTTGTAGAACTTAGCAGCCGCTATTTAACTGTCCCATACGTAACAAAATTTAGCTCGGATAATTATAGTAAGAAGTCATAAGATCTGATATTTATACGCAAATATCTTCCTTCTCTTCTATTTCCTTTTATTTTTCTATATGCTAATATTAAATAAAAGTATGAAAACCAAAGCTTAAGTATTCAAAGAATAGAAACCGCAAAATACAATTCATGTCCATGCCATATTCTTTACAACTAACCCTTATATGCAAGACCTTGCAAGACCTGTAAATCCTTAGAACTACCACCCACGGAGAGAGTAAAAAGTGGGCTGTAGGGTTCCAAAAATGGCACTGTATAAAAGCTAAGTTGTTACCGAAAAAACTACATAAATCTCAACATCAATCCCACATGCTAAGTTGCCTTTCACTTTGCCCTAAATGTCAGAAAATGCCGAGGTACTTGAAAATGCTTTGCCTCACAAATACCATTGCATTCCGATTGTCACGCTATTTCATTATTGAACCCCGAAAACTGAAACGAAAGCGAATCCGTCAACCATCGCCACTTGTAGTGGAACACGAAATAAGCCCCGAATGCAGCCACAAAGTCGGACGTACCGTAGGTGTATTAATTTGCAGAAGCGAGAATACATCTACATCGTATTTTAGCAATAATCTTTTTACTCCTATGTGTGGAATATTATATGTGAATGATACTGGAATGGTTAATAGTTAATCATCGTAACATTTACCGCAGCACAAAATCCTACCAAGTTCATGCATTCCTGAAAAGACATCGTCACTGGCTGAACATGCCGATAATTCGCAGGCTATCTTCTTACCTGGCCCCGAAATGTGGCCTAATGTAAGGCTGACGGCTTCGGCGATCGGTGTCCCGAATGCTTCAGCTCATGCGGAGGGAATCCTTCTCGTTTTGTGTAGCTCTCTCAAGACCTTCCTATATTAGCAATTAGGAATGAACGCGCATCCTCTTTTGCCCATTATTTACTTTATCAGCACGTCATATCTAGTATTTTTCATCTAAATTGGCAAAAGGGGATAAAATAGGGTTTCTGGACGGTATTTGAGGTTGAAGTATAAGAGGAGGAGGCCGTAGCGTCTTTTCTTTTTTAGGTCTGACAAGTCTTCATAACATTTACCCCATAACTATAAGTTCCGAGCTACTCTAAAAAGCTTAGACTGAAGGAAAATCAGGGCTATATACAGGATTCTACCTATTCATGCTATATAGTAGAGACCATTGGACTGAACCTTGTAAAAAAGACGCAGGTAGGATATTTGTAGTTATAATCAGCGCTAGCAGATTATAGTAAGTAGCTCGAAAGCCCCCAGAGCTTTACGTGAGGCTATCTTACATCCACATCAAAGTACTTCGTATCTTCATCGACTGTAAGCAAAATTCACAGGGTACTCGTATAGAGTATTATAGGAAGGGCCGCGGTTGGTGCGGGAGATGCTGTCTGCCGTCCCCTCCCCACTCTTCCCTCAGCCGCTAAAAGGGGCCGACCCGTCCCACCTAACCTTGCAACACAATCATCTACGGAAATGACCAAATACCTTTACTACCGGTAGAGGGTCTATTTATCGATTCCAGAGTTGCTTGCCTTGCTTGTACTCCGTAAGCTTCGGGGATCCGATAAACCTTACGCGGACGGACGCCACCCCTACTCAACCAGCCATGCCTGCCTTGCGTGGAGGATGTGAGGGAAGGAAACTTACTTATAAGGCGATCGAGAGAAGATTATAAACGTCGTCATGACGAGGTGTTTCCCCTTTGCATTTGAAATGCATATTCCAGGCGCAATTTCAACTTCTATGCCCCTCCTCTCTCTCTGTGTAGTAAAAATGCACGGGATCGGTAGTTTTCTTTCCGAGAACATAATTAAATTACTTATTGTTTTGCTTTGCAATGTATGGTACCAAAAGCGACAGTTTATCCTCCTGACGAGTTCAATCCAGCTCCGATCCACCGAGCCTTCGAAGGGTTTTTTCCCAACCCTCCCTCCATTAACATCTCTCCCTTTCTCATTATAAAATTACTGCAGAGTCCCACTGAGCACAAAATTCCTACTACTTGGACCAACGTAAGCAATCTTGGGATAACTCGAGATGAACCAATTCTGTGCCACCGGGTCCCAATTACTAACATCCCTCCTCAATACATCCGCAGAAAAAGTAGCACTCTCCCCTGCATTAATACTCAATCTCTCAAACCCACGCAAAAGAACTTTCGGATCGTTGGGGCCGCCGAGACTGATATACAGCTGCGGTACCTCTTCACCGTCCAAGGAGCCAGTGTTGGTGATGGTAGCATTGACTGTGTATAATACGTCCCAGAGAGCAGGATTACCGCCGGGTGCGCCACCTGCTGCGAGGAGAGGTTGAGGGGAGCCGTCTGTGGCGTGGGGTGGGAGTAATTCAGCGGCAGTTTGACCGTATGAAGGGTCAGCGGATGCAGCCTTCGCGTCGGTAGTGTTGAGGTATGGGTAGATGTACTCCGGGACATAACGGAATGAGGCATTGGGGAATAAGTAATCCGCTAGATTCGTCGAGAAGTTGCCTAGCACAGGCGCAGAGGCGGTCGTGCCGACAGTTGAGGTGTAGTTGCCAGCATTGGCTGATGTGATAACTAGGTTGGAGTAGTTGAAGGTTGTGTAGGAAAGCCCGTAACCGAATTCGTAGATCGGGGTGGCATTGGACTTGTCGAAGCCGCGGTAGTCGATGAAAACCCCTTCGGTAAAATCGACTTGGGGGGCGCCTTGGCCATTGTTGGGCTCGTACAAGATGTCTGTGCCGTAACTTTCGCGAGTCTTGCCCCAGGTGAAAGGGGTGCGGGCTGCGGGGTTGACTTTGCCGTACAAGACATCAGTAATACTGTTTCCGCTTTCTTGACCCGGAATACCAGCCCATAGGATAGCAGTGACGTTTGGGCTGTCATACCACTCCGAGACGAGAGTTGGACCGGTTGAATGGATAACAACGATGGTGTTGTTGCACATGGACGAAATATTCTTGATCAGGGCGTCGCCAGAATGCCAAAGTGTGAGGTTGTTTCGGTCACCCTCATTTCCATCTACACTGATGTAACCTTCTCCGGAATCAGCATTTACAAATACGATCGCGGTGATTTCAGGTAATGATGCAAGCGCTTTAATCTCAGAGTCAGCGTAGTTATCAAGAATACTCTCATATCGAGAGTGGTCGGCGATCGCTTGGCTTTGGAGGGCAGAGTCAGGGGTGACTGAATAGTTAGCGTAGATCCTCAAACTGATCGGGACAACCACTCACTCAAGTATGGGAAGTTAGCAGCTCCAGATCCCCATGCCATGGCCAGAGTTCCGTTGTCACAGCCGCGGTCAGAGCAGCCATTAGGTCCCAAGCTATTTGGGCCAGCATCTTCACCGAAAACCCCAATGAATTTTGGTTTCGACAGCGGAAGGGCATTGTTGGTGTTTTTGAGAAGAACCGTAGACTAGTGGTAAATTAGCACTGCCTCCTCGTAACGTCGCTGTGGGAAACCCACCCTAGCACCAATGTCCCGAATCAAGTCACCGTGATCACCTCGAACATCCACGTGCCAGTTGACCTGCTGGTAATCCAAGCCAACTGCAGCATGGAGAGGCCCATAGGTATCGAAAGTCCACGAATCAAAGTTAATAGGAGGCTCATCAAGTGTAAGTCCAACTTTGAAGTACGCCGACATGATACGCAAAGCCATATCATCAATCCTCCATTCAGGAACAGTTCCATTGAGAACAGCGAGTGTCAAGTTGGTACCCCAGTAACTGTCGCCGGTGTTGAATTCCGTATCACCAGGCATGGTCATATCGAGACCAGCAAGGGCGGATGGAGCACCGGAGTGCTGGGCTTGCCAATCACTCATGACAAAACCTGTAAATGTGAGTTGATTGGGTATCAGAATTGGGAAGTTTTTGGACATACCTTGGAATCCGAGTTCGTCTTTCAAAAGATTGTTAAGCATCTTCGAGTTCTGACAAGCGTACGAATTGTTGATCTGATTGTACGAGCACATGACACTCCCAACTCCAGCTCTAACGGCGTCGGCAAAAGGCCACAAGTAGAGTTCATGCATGGTGACATCGTCAATGTTTGAAGAGAGAGTTTCGGTGATATTATATCCTAGAATCGCGGGATTAGCATGAAATCTTATGAATTGTGAAGTATGGAGATTTCACGGTATGGTATCGTGATGTTCTCGTACCCACTCAAAGAGAGAGGACAATGAATTTACTTACCATAACCATTCGCTTCTCCAACTTGACGGAAGTGCTCCTGCTCATTCCCAATGAAATGTTTAGCACAAGCAATAACACCCGCATCCTGCGTGCCCTTGATCGTCTCCGCAATCGCGATACCAGCTGCACACAATTAGCCTCTGCTTACTTACTCTGCATCTCTCACTACAACAACATACTCAAATACGGATCCGGCGAGAATCCCTCCCAATTCCTGCCACCCTCTGGTGATCTGCCCATAGGTCCAGCAACAGGACCAAGTTGCACGGTAACGCCCTTGGCCTTGTGCTCAGCACCCATAGCATAACCCCTCGCATAGAAAAGCCCACGGTCAAAAGTCGCCGCGACGGATTGTCCGGACGAGAAGACGGAGTTGTAGTCAGCGAATCGGACGCCAACGGGCGAGTCTTGCATGCAGAGAGAGCGGAAGCCGAGGCGCGGGATGCTGCCTGCTTGGCCTACGCATTGTTCTCCTTCTGTTATTGAGGTCAGTCATTTGCTCATCCAACTCCAAATCCACTTGAAATTCCGAAATTCAACATTGGAACGAGTATTCTTTTGGGGGTTGCAAAATCAAATGAGCCGAGAAACTTACCCCATCCAACACCCGTCGTCAAATTGACTTTCTCCAGCAACGTAAGTTGGCTCACAAAGTCGGTCGCCTTCGCATACGCATCACTCCATTCACCCTGTCCTGTCATCCATGGCGTAGGATAAAAGGGATCACTTGTCGCAAGACTCTGTGCTAACGTTAGACCAGATCCCGTGAGGCAAACCGCCAGCGCGAGAGCGAAACTTGAAAGGCCGCGCATCCTGCTGGAGGAGAATGGGAGTTGATTGTAGGAGAATACGCGGGGATGCGGGGTTGATGTTGGGGGGTTGTGTAAATAAAGCTGCTTGTTTGCAGTTGTACAGTACGGTACTGTACACCGGTACTGTCGGTCCGTTTGCAGACCCTTGCAACTCATCCAATACGATTAATGTATCCCGAATCTCTCAAGTGATGCATGTACAGTACGGATGTAAGAAATGGATACTTGATTTCAAGCAATGTTTCTCGTGTTGTGTGAATCCGTACGGGGTACCCAGGGGGAAAAGGGAAATAAGGGAACTTACATCATTACGTGCATGGGTCGTGTTGGTTACACCCGCGGCGGCCAACACAGCAACAGCAGTGGCGAGTGAATGATTGTGCATCTTGAACCAGAACCAGAACCAACGACCCAATCGCAACTAAATGAATAAATGAATGACTACCTAGCTTTTGCTTGCAATACGAGGAAGGACGGACTGCCTTCATATTTAAATGTCTGGCCAGAGGAAATTAATCTAAAGGGCATAACGATCAACCGTCAATGCTAAGACAACCCATAAATACTTGACGAGCTTCCCCTCTTCGGAGCTAGCCCTGTAGATGAGCGGGGCGCGGCTCCATCCATGATCTGCACTGTTGTTACTCCCGTTGTTACTCCGTAGTCTAGAAAACATCACCTAACGCTAATATGTGGAAAGAGGAACTAGGTATTCTACTTCGAAGTATATAAAGTTATAAACTTGGAATTGAGCTTGGAAGTTGAGCACTTTTCGGATCGGAGAAAATCCGGTGAAGTCCTGTGCTTGAGTCAAAGCCGCAATGGATTTGTTGGAGTTAAAGGCCATTCACGTCATAGGACTGGGATTCTCGATTTCTAACGCCTTGACAGCCGATCGATATCTCTTTCTCAGATATTCCGGGTCTCCGCCGGCACTTCGATTCCTCATCCCCAGGACCCCATCCCCATCCCCTTTCTTTATTATCACACTTCTTAATCGGGCTTAAAGCCTCGTGGATTTTCCTAACACGCCTCTCTTTGTTCTGTTGATGTGGTAAATATCATCTCAAAAATATATTATCTATTCTACAGTTCTGTTTCCATAAGACTCATATTGAAAGAGCTCTACTTGTAGTATACTTTCATTCTTTGTCCCATACATATTATATGCCCTCAGCATACCGTCATATCTTAATAGATACCAGGAACAATCCGATACGGAACTTCCTTACAATACTTCTCCCAATCCTTCCCATATTTCCTCACACATTTCTCCTCATCCCTCAACTCCCGATGAACAAGTAGGATCGCAAAGTATACCAGATAAAAGTATGTGAATATCATTCCCCATCCCTTGGCAGCCCCTTGGAAAATCTCCGTAAAGCCCGTAGGTCCAGTATAGACAAAACTGCCATCTGCAGCACTCATTCCTGTGCTAGGAACCACCGACGAGTGTTGAACCACATACCCAGCAAGTCCAGTAGGCAAGCAATACGCCCACGCCTGAATCCAGTCCCCGAAATAATTGATATGGCGTGCCGTGCCCCACCACCCGGAAATCAGCAGGCGGGACCCGGCTTTCGTTTCAAGGTACTTCAGATGCGCGACGCGGGGATCGTCAGGGTTAGTCCTGAAGCGGTTCTTCTCGTTGTTTGCACTGCGGAAGATGTAGTATCCTGTTCCCAGAAATGCAAAGACGCCGGCTGTTCCGTACAGGCCGAGGGAGAGAGGATACACGGCAAGGTATCGTGCTTGGATGCTGTAGATGAAGGGAACCCAGACGAGATCACCGAATGCGAGCATGAAGCCGAAACCATCGGTTGTTATATCCATTGTAGTGAGGATTGCAGTCTCCATCCAGAATGAGTCTAGCACGTAGAGGGTTTGGAAGGCGGAGACGAGCAGAATGCTGTCGGTAATAGTACCGTATGTCTTGAACTGGTGTGCGATAAAGGTGCAGTTCAGAATGATCCAGCCCATCATACCAGGTCTCAGCTCACAGAACTCCTTAATGTCGATTTCGCCCAGCAGGGGGATGGTGATGCGTGGGTTCAGTTCGCGGCCGATAAACCAGTCGTAGAGCATGTTTCCTGATATGCCTCCTGCTGCTAGCTCGCGCTTTTCGACATTTCCGGGCTTGACAGCGAAGCTGCGGACGTAGACAAAAGTTGCGAGAGTGTACGCGATTAGGATGTTGGTCGTGAGGATTTGGAGATAGTTGTCGTAGATGAAGGTCCAGACAGGGAAGTCCGCGCCTTGGAGGGCTGTACCGGCTGCGAGGATGGCGAGAGTGGTCATTGTCGAGGACCAGGCTAAAAAAGGTCAGCATTGCATGTTGCTTTGGAGTTTGAGAACATGCTGTTGAACTTATAGTGAAGTCTGCCTCCGGTGGAAAGCTCTACACCTTCAACCTCATCTCCTGGCAAGACTTTGTGGAGCACGGCAGAAAGGAGATAGTATCCCAAGACCTTTGCAGAAACATCCCAGCTTGCCAGGCCACGGATTCCACTCGCAGGCCATCCTACTTCTTGTTTGAGGGTCTCAATTGTCAATGTTGACGGTGAAAGAGAGGAGGGAACTGGACAGCCAGCAATATCGTTGCAGAGGAATGTCGAAAGGTAGCAGGCAAGCGGGAGTCCAAAGGAGATAGCGAAAGCACCTGGCCTGTAAGATTGTTAGTATAGATATAGATATAAGAATCATTAGTAGACTTGACGTACGGTCCAAGGAACTCATAGCCATGGAATGTAGGCTGCTTGACGGCAACGCTTTTCGAAGCTTTAGCAGACATTTTAATATTCGGGCTACAAAGCCAATTGGTGGGTGGTACTGTCAGATGTCGAAACCGGAGCGGTCCATGAACGAGGTTATATGGCGCAGTTTCGAGAACTGGAAGATTGTCGCTCTGCGTACAAATGGTCTCACTCCGTCTCACTCGGATTCAAGGTTTCCGATGATGGCTTCAAAAGCTAATGCGGTTTAGCTTGAGCTTAAAAGAGGCGCGGGCCGTGCAGCAACGCGATGCCAAGACAAGGGACCTCCGAATGAGGAAAGGAAAAGAAAGCTTAATGATGGAACATGAAGCTATTGATGACCCGATGAATGAAAGATGCATACCGGTAGGCGTACAGATACAATGCTGCTGGTCCTTCTACCCAGGCTGAATAAATAGTTATCATTATTTGATATTTATTCGTTGCCGTTTCAACTTAACCGTTAGCTATGCGATGCTTCAGTGACCAACCAGAAGGATTGCGACTTCCCATACCGGTACCTTAGCTTAGTCCTGACTAACATCACAGAAGAAGCTCAATCATCTTGACTTGGGTTATTATAGAGGCTATCATTGACATATATAGTTATAGTTATAATTTTGTATGATGTGATGGTCTCTCCAAAGCAACTCCAGATCACATGACTACCATACGGTACCTGCAGATCTGGCGACAACTTCACAGGTGTCCATTCCGCAACATGCCGAGATAGAAACCAACTACAGTACTTGTACACCAGCATCCATTTACCACCCAGAACCATTGACAGCCCCTCTATCTGTTGCGCCTTGGAGGCGCTATATCGCCCTTCCCCCAACATGCTTTTCTCATCCCTCCCGAGCGCCCTACTCATAACCCTCGCCATACATAGTGGGGTGAGTGCCGCGGCCGACGAGAAGGAAAAGGTCGTGGAACCATGTACAGTGGCCTCCTCCACTGGATCCTTCTATGATCTGAGGAAGCTCACTATTCAGCCTCCCAAAGATGGGAAGCCGGCCAAGAAGAGCGACAAGGTGGATGATTGGCACGCGAAAGGATACGACTACCCAGCGAACTTTACACTCAACATCTGCGCCCCGGTCATTGGAGAAATAGAACGTCCAGTTGGGATCGACAAGAAGTTATCGCAGAATGTCAGTGCCTATTACGAGTCGGGAAGTGAAATATATTCCATAGGGTCAGTCTCTCTCTCTTGCCCCCTTCACGTAGCTCTTCTGACCACTTCCCAGGCAACAATCGACAAACCTAACCCTCCGAGGAAGACGACTAGTATTACAATACACCGGTGGCTCCCCTTGCGGCCCAGACAAAAGACGATCCTCCGCCGACGACGACGATGACGAAGACGAAAAGAAGAGCAAAAAAGACAGCACCCGCCGAAAATCAACCCTCATCTCCTTCCACTGCGACAAAGACCCCCTCGCCACCCAACCCTCCCTAACCTTCGTTGGCGCCTCCCCAGACGAATGCTCCTACCACTTCGAAGTCCTCTCCAAAAATGCCTGCATCGGCTCTGAGCCTGCAAAACAAGGCGTCGGCCCCGCAGCAGTCTTCGCCATCATCGGCGCCATCGCCATCCTCGTCTACTTCCTCGGCGGCGTCTTCTACCAGCGGAATGTAGCGCATGCGCGCGGCTGGAGACAGCTGCCGAATTACAGCATGTGGGCCGGTATAGGCAGTTTTGTAAAGGTAGGCCAAAATTTCATGCATAGGAGGCGCAAGGTGACGGGTGTGAGAGATGGTATTTTGCCGACGATGGAGGTTAGGCCAAAATATCATCATCAGCGGGTGCAGAAGGGGTTGAAAGGGAGTTGGAAAGCTGCCCATCTCTCGTGAAGTCGTTTTCCTCAAGTTTTATTTTTATTTTTTATGGAACTTCTGGTTTGGATATTGCAGTGTATAGTCAACGACAGCCAGACATCCTGTACAAAATCGGCATATTTCTTTCTATTCTTTTCAAATATCTTCCCAACATGAAAAAGCATGGCATAGACATAGTATCCTGTACCTACGACGCCCAAAAATCGAATTTTTTTTCTTTCTCTTATTCCCACATACACTTTTCTTCTCTCTCGAATCTTGATATAAACAAATGCTGACAATTTCGAAACAGGACGTCTTTATAATCGCCACATCATCCTGCGCACGCTTCATGCCCTCCCGCCAAGGTTACTCGTCCCTTCCCGTCTCTAGCAGCCGCGGGCGAAGCAATGGACGGGGCCCAGAAGACGAAAATAGGTTGATTGACCAGCTAGATGAGGAATGGGATGATTAGAACAAGATGAGATGAAAACAGCGTCTATTATATGTTTTGGGCGTTTATTTGGAAGGAAATGCAGGAGGTTAGATTGAAGGCGTGTCGTGGGATTTGCTTGCTTGCTCACTAACTGTATCATCAGTACTGTGTTTCGGGATCAGGTGTTTTGGTATAGAAATCGATTCAAGATTCATTTGCCTTTTATGTTTTCGCCTTTTTGAAATGCCTGTCTAGTGTCGCTTGTCCTTTCGCTTTCCGTTTCTTGTTATTTTCGCCACCTTGTTCTTTTTCTTTTTCGTTTTCAGCCTCGTCAAAAAGAACTTCCCAGGACCCGTCAAGGACACGAGGATCATCACCATACAAACCTACTGCATACGCTTTCTTCATCTTCTCAAGACATAGAGTCCTCCGTTCCGCGAAATCAAACATAGGCTCCGGATACACGTCCTCTCGCTCCCCACTCCCCCCATCTCCCTCAATCCTAACCCCCGCTCTCCTCAGCTCCATCTCAGGAGCTTTCCAAGGCTCATAAATCCACTTGTCATCCAGCGCCCCCAACTCCGGCACATACCGCCTCACAAACGCGCCCTCCTTGTCCCAGCCCCTCCCAAACGCCACGGGGCTATACATGCGATAATACTGCGCGTAAAACGCCGTGCAGCTCAACCACTGCCAGTTGCCGATATTACACGCTTCCTCGTGATCGAGCAGCAGCTCTGCGAATACCTCGGCCCCGCGCTCCCAGCTCACGTAACAGCCGCCCCGTGTCAGGAAACACGCGACGGCGTGTCGGCCGAGATGGTGTATCCAGCCTTCTTGTCGCAGCTGCCGCATCAGCGCGTCGATCCATGGGAATCCCGTCCGCCCGAACTTCCAGCGCTGGAACCAGGCTTCGGCTTGCGGGGAATCGATGGTGTAGGTGGAGGTGGAGGTGGAGGTTAGGTTTGATGGGGGTGTGGTTGTGGTTGTGGTTGTGGGGGCGGGGTGGTTGGATAGATGCCAGGGTATGAAGCGGCATTTTGGGTTATGGAGCGTGGAGGAGAAGGCGTGTCCGAGGTGGGCTTGGGCGCCGAAATACATGTCGCGGAATAGGAGTTGACCGATCAGACTTGTTGGTGGTGAGGAGGCCTTTTCTTTTCCCTTGTATGATGAGAGGACGTCTTGCACGGCCCAGTAAAAGTGCCGTACGGACAGCGTCCCGAAATGCAGGTGTGGACTGAGCAGAGTGGTAGACTGGGGTGAGAATGCCGTTGGTGCTGTCTTTGGTTTTTGGAACGTCGCTGTGTATGTTGCATTTGAGGTTGTTTCGTGCAGGGAGCTGAGCGCGACGGTTTCGCCGCCTCGGTGGGGCGTGGTTGCGGGTGGGAAGCCGAGTTCGGCGAGTGTTGGGACGGCAAAGTCGCCGTTGGGCCCAGCTATGTTCTCATATGACTTATCTTTCTCTTCCCTATACCCTTCATTCAAATCTTGGTTCTGCTCCGGCACTTCTTGCTCGAAATCTAGTGTCGTTTCTCCAGGATCCGGCATAGAAGTCGGTACTGGGATCGGTTTCGGCACTGGTCCTATCTTTGGTCCAGCTGCTTGCACTTGGCTTATACTCATCGTGGGCTTATCACCATTCTTTTTAACTAATTCATCACTGTCCCATAATGTTCGACCATATCTAACAATGACTTCTACGCCTGCTTCTTTCGCAGCTTCCATAACCACCGCATCTCATCCCGTGCATAGGGATCGGTGTCTTTTTCAAAAACCAGATGGGTGATTTTCCAGGCTCTGAAGAGTTTTGGGAAGAGTGTTTGAGGCGCTTCTCTCATGAGGAAGAGTTTGGAGTTGGGATTTAGCCTTGTTATTGATTTTGAGAGGTCGTTCTGACAGTCGATGCTGAGGAATGTCAGAATATATAGGGAGGGATGAGGGGGTGAAAACGCACAGGAATTGCCATCTGTTCACCCCTACTCTTGTTTTGTATACATAGTGAGGGTCCCATGTCCAGATTGGCCAGAAGGCTTCGGCGTTTAGGTCTAAGGCTGCTTTCAGGGCTGGCGAGTCGTAGAGTCGGAGGTCGGTTCGGAACCAGTATATAACTCTAGCTTTTGCCATCTTCCGAGCCAGTTGTGTATGTAATAGGGTTGTATTTGTTCTTGTTGGATGTTTTGTAAAGCGGGACTAATTGGAATGTGTTATTGTTATTGTTGTTGGAAGTCCATGACGACACTACAGTAAATAATTCAGCCTTGCCGTAAAGTAGCGCCTGTTTAGCGAGCCACCCCCTTAATATCGATCAGGTACCAGAGGTTAAAAGAACGACATGTCGAGGTGTACCCTAGCTGTTATTCAGAACGCTTCCAAGATCATCGGGACAATCTTGAGCAGCAATCAACTAACTACTGGCCGCCCGATCTTTGTCCACTTCTTCCCACAAACAACGTCCACATTTCTCCCAGTCCGGAGGCCAGAGAAAGGATTCCAATATTTGTTTGGCACCTTCCCATCTATTGATATGTATGCTACTGCAGAAGCACGACAAGTGCGCAACAAACCAAGCGCGCTCTGGTTTCTGCTCAGCAGCCGTTCCACCCACATATAAGATCCACAGCACAATTCTCGCCATCTCAACTTCGATATCGAAGGGCGATATCGTATCCAGTGCTTCATTCATCGAGGCTTGAAGCCTGGCGATAAATCTATCCATGATGGGAGCATTGAAGTTAATGCCTCGGAGATATTCATCGAGGAATATGATTGCTGCCGTGCAGGTTGATGCTACTAATTTGGACGACGTTGGGCTTTTTGAAAGTGCCAGAAGTTTGAATTCTGTGAGGAGGAGTCGGTCGCTGTCTCGGATGGCGTTCATGCCTTGGGGGCTTTTGGGTTGGTCTAGATCAAGTTCCGCAAGGTCCCGCACGTCGATGAAGAGGCCAAGGAGAGACTCGTCGAGTAGTTGAAGGTCTTGTAAAAGGTTGCTGTTTGGCTTCCATTGTAGTTGAAACTCAAGCTGATCTTCTTTTGGGGTCGTAAGTGGTGTGGGAGATAGGAGGTTTGTATATTCTGAGACGTCAAACTCTGGAAGGCCTCCGAGAGTGTTGGCGCAATTTAGATCCGTCCTATTTGTGGCATATAGTGTTAGGGGTGGATGAAGTCCTTGAATGGAACTAATTACCATAAAATCAAGCGCTTCATAAACTTATTCATTCCATGAGCCTGTAATCCACCTCTTAACTTAATAAGCTCTTTCAGTCCGACCATATGCGCTTGGAAAGCAGACGTATTTCCATTCGTAGCCTATAGTAGTAATCAGGGTGTCAGCTGGTTATTCCCTCATGTATGCATGGCACATTTACCTCATAGCTAGACAAGCTTGCGACTGTCCCAATGGACCCGTCTGTAAGCGCAGAATCAATGTTTTCGAGTCTTTGATTGATAATGGTCATGGCTTTCATGCGAAGGCGTAGAGCTTCCATTGGATCATTTTCGTGTCGAGTTAGACCATAGTTGCCAGCGTAAAGGGAGAGAGCAATGTGGAACATCGCCGTGTCCTGTGTGGCCAGACAAAGCCATTCGGTTCGGAGTTGACCCATGATTCGGGACGATAGTACTCCTCGATGGGCTGATCACGTACTCATGGTTGATTAGTTGGGTGATAGCCTCAAGGGAAAACATGTGTTGAGGCCTTGCAGCTATCAAAAAGCTACCACTAGAGTGCATTTGCTAGGTAACGTAATAAATGGCCGGATATATTAAAGTTACACATACCATGGTATAACAAGATCTCAGTTCGAGGACATCCGATTGTGGGGAGAGTATTGAAGGGATCTAAGACTCTAGACCCAGTGACTACTGCTGGTAGAGCATTATACGCGGTATACTCGGGGACTCGATGATTTCTCAGCAACACAGAGAGTTCATCACTAATCAAGCTTTTGTTGTTATTGGTCGATGCACGAGGGACATCGCCGTGGGTGTTGTACGGTGAAGGGTCGTCGTACAGGGATGAAGACTGGCGAAGAGCAGATACTTGTTTCTGGGAGGCTTCAGGTGTTAGGACCCTATTATTCCTCCTTCGTCTCTTTTTCACTTCCTCAAGCCCTTGAGGACCTAGTTTGAATCGGAAATTCCGCTGCGGACTATCTTCGCATTTAGGAGGTGCAGCTATTATTAGTTCAGGAAGAGAGTCCCGATGAATTCGTTGCTTTCGTCTGGTATAGGAGTCGCGCATAACGTGAGCTCTGACAATCGATCGGGAATCTTTGTCACACCCGCCTGATGGCTCCCCCATCTCCACAAACCGATACTCGTACGGCCCCTTTGCCGCACCTTTGCGACTGGCACCTGCAGGCGATGGTTCCGGCATGGCTGCTGTGGCTGCTCGGATAAATTGATGAGTATGAATGCACGTACAGCAACGTCTGGAATATTTAAGCTTACTTTCGGAGGACATCCTGAAAGGGTATCAAGTTGCCCCTTTAGACCCCTTATGCGACTCTTGAGTATCAACTGATCACTAAAGAATTTGTTGTTCGGCGGAGATGGCTGGTTGCATGTTCAATTGCAAGTTTACTTGGCGGCGTTTACTTCCGCGTTTAGGGACCACAACCAAAGGGGGAATTGAGGTGAAACACTAGGTGGATAGTAAGCAACTTTGCAACTTGGTTTCTTTCCCGATACCCTAGTTACCCCTATTCTTTTGGAAGCTCTTTGCTACTTGACAACCTTTTCTTGGTTGCTTGATCGACGAAGCTTGGCCTCTGATTTCGAGTCTCGAGAGTACGATTTGACTTAAACCTAAGTCCTGAACGTCAGCCGCAATAGAATCAAATCAAATACTAAGGCATACACACAGAGTGGGATTGCGCTGTGTTGACAGAAGTGGACGACGTTGACCCTGCAGAAATTGCTCGTCGTCGCCCCCACATTTGCTTGCAGGTGGCAGAATTTCCAGATTCGGCAAATGAACAGGGTTGTAAACCAGAATGCCCTCCTTTTAAATCCCACAGAGAAGTTCTAAATCAGTCTACATGAGGGTAGTGGGGACGTTGAAGCCAAATTCGAAGAGATATCGTAAGCGCTACTGTACGTGGGATTTGTCAGCAGTCTCCACCAGCTCGTAGCCAAATCTCGTTGTCTGGCCTGGCATCGCATCCTTTGAACATGAGAAGCTCAGTTGGTTCTAAACGTGTACGCTGAGTTTATCGGATGCCCGAATATTCGCTTTCTCCTTTATTGGGCAGAAACTCTTTGCGGGACGTAAGGTAAGCCACTCATCGTTTTATACAATCTAGGAAGGAAATAGTTGTTAGTCCCGGCCCAGTCTCAAAAGTTGATGAGCTATGGTCACCCGAAAATCCAACAGGAAATAGGGCGTTAAAAGACCTCTTTGGGAAGTAGGATTGTTTTAAAAGACGTTGAGGAATACTTGAGAGTTTGATATATAATAAAGCCTCAGGAGTCTTGTCTTGGCTTTCTCAATGGGCTCGGAGAATGGGACGTGAGAGCGCGGAATCACTTCCCAGAGATCAACCTTTGAAGAGACAAATGGTTGAGCTCGCTTTCCTCAAAAAGTTAAACATGCATCCGAGCAATATTCCAGAAGAGCATCATATAATATTTTCCGACAACTCCACGTTTCGTCGGATATGCGACGAGTTGCTGTCAAGTCCAGCACTGCTGTTAAACAAGAAGTTTGTTCAGTCAATAGGGATTCATTTCGATTCAATTCTATTCAACTGTACTCAGCGTTTGATTTGAATTGCTTTAGTTTACTATTACTTTAACTGAGTGAACTTTAGAAGCGGGGGGCGGCAGACAAAGCGAGATTGTGACGCTGACTCTAACGTTTATTATTCGGTTGGAGTATTTCCAAGTGTGGGTTTCTTACCTTTATGTAGAGATATTGGTTAATGCACGACATCAACAACTATACGGAGGATTCACCTTATTAGAAACGATACACGTGCTGCGAAGCAACGAGGAAGTCAAGATTGACGATTTCCATATTCGTATCCATTACTATTACCATTGCACATATAATAGACGCTTTTCCTATCCAGCCCTACTCATCAGTCACCAATACACCCCCAGTAACAAACTTCACCTTCCCGTCCTTCCCCCCAATATTCAATCCACAACCTCCCCCCTCTCTATCTCCATCTCCATCTCCATCTCGTAATCCCTCCTCCTCTCTTCCCTCCCCCCTCCCTTCCATCCCCACCACCCCTCCCCATCTCCAACAGCAGAATAAACAGTCTCTGCAGTAGCAGTAACCGTTATTTCCAGCGAAACCAAGGCTCATGCTCCAGCATGAAAAATACGCCCATATCCATACTCGCATCGTTCTCGATGGCTAGGACCAGGATGGACACCCCTCAGCCATTTCCGCACCATTTCATCGCGTTGGGCCTCCCGGTTTACCCGTGCTAGGGCTTCGGGGGTGATGGCTGGGCGGCGTCTTAATGTTCGGCCAGCTTGTGGTGGTGGTTGTCTCTTGTCGTTGTAGTAGTTTCGCAGAACTCGACAAATATGTGTGTCGTCTTCCGTGTCGCCATCGTTTTCACTTGCTAGCAGAGTGTTCTTGATGGACGCGAATCGCGAAGTGGTGCTGGTGAGGAGGGTAGAGAAACTCTGCATCTCGTTGGATTCTGTCGCGCCCGTGGATTCTTTGGGTATGGATTCTTTGGGTTTGGATTCTTTGGGCGTGGATTCTTTGGGTGCGCTGGTGCTAGATCCGAGGATGATGGTTCCATGTCGAGGAGTGTTGAAACGTTTGGTGTATAGCAGGTCGTTGATTCTCTCTTGGACTTGTTCGGGTGTTAATTCTTGGCGGAAGGTTGCTGGTAGCATTGTGCTGTTTGTTGGGGTCATTGTGTGATTTGTGATGTTTGAATCTGGTGGAGATGGGATGGGATTAGATCATGGAGAAGAAGAAGAAATTGGCGTTGTGCGCCGGCTTGGACTGATGACATGGCAAACAATTCCGATGTAGTTGTTGATGGCTCGAGCTAAAATGGGTGCCGCAACCAACGCACGAATGGGCCTTGACATTGAAGATAGACTCTGACTTCATTGAACTTATATGCGGATAGAAATGCTTGGAAACCCAACTTCCTCGAGTAACGTGCCTATACTGACCTTAAGGGATTATGTAGAATAGTATCATATCTCCTTACGCTCCTTCCTATCTCGACACCCCCCTTGGTTTGTCCTGCTCAAGGGCCTTAACTTTCTCGACTCTCGGGGTAGCCTTCTTATCGCTAAAATCCCCTGGAAGGTCCGTTGAAAGCTTTGGTAAGAACTTTCCCACTCTTTGCTGGTACTCCTCGTATTCGGGGTATTTCTTTGCTGTGATGAGTTCCGTGAACCACGTCGAAGCTTGGAAAAGTATCAAGTACGAAACAGCGCCGATAGCGGTCCAGTTGAAGAAGACTTCGGTATTCCAGCAACCCCATTGGTAAAGTACGACCCAGATTGCTTGTTCAGCGGCGAAGTTGGGGTGCCTGCTCCATGACCAGAGGCCAGAGACTACAAATCCACGGTCCAAATCTTCTTGATCAAACTTGTGGGGAACTTTGGCCGTCTTAAGGTAAGATTTCTTTGCTTGTTGGAAGTCCGTGGGGGTGTTAGTGATTTGTCTTATTTGGGGCTACTTTCTGCTTACTCCACTGCTGTCCGTCTGCGAAGAACTCGACGAGAACAAGCCCCATTAATGCTCTAGAAAATGCAATATCTCCCGTGTTCATCCCTACTCCGATTCGAGCAGACAGTACCATAACGTACGTGGGACTCGTGATGATGAAGAGGAGTATGCTTTGGGCGAGGGAGATGAATGCGACGTTGAAGGCGAAAAAGACACCGGGGTTGAGGTATTCTTTGAGGACCTCCCTGAACATTATCTGTCAGTACTTGATCTACACGCACTGGTGTTTAACACGTACCATCTGTAGTCCTCCGAGCCAATGCTATATCCTCCTTTGCGCCAGTAATTGAAAGTTAAACGCAGCTAATCGAAAAGTTAGAGGGCTTCACCAAGAGACAGACACCCACTTACACTCCAAACACAACTGACAGCAATCACAGTGTCAAGCCTGGTAGTTGGCAGGCCCGACATATGGGCGTAGATAACATAATTGGCGTTGTAAAGGGTAGGCAATATGCTCCAGCACCGATCTACCTGCGAGTAATTCCTGTTGATCTCTGAGATGAGGAGGAACACGGGTGCAAGGAAGAGGGAGAATGCGAGGCCGGTAATGAGGGGATTCGTAGCCAGATAGATATTGCGCAGCTCGGTGGGGTTGTTGTAAGATTGAAGCAGCTGCTGGGGCAAGTCGTACAGCTGAGGTAAATATGGTAGGACTGTCTTCTTGAAATCAGAGCATTCCGAGATTGTTCTCACCACAGGCAGAGCCATGGTGGTAGATGAAGTAGCAGAAGGAGGACTTTCGCAGAGAATAGGGGAATTATTGTTTGTACGCAGTTGGAGTAGAAGGGAAAAGAGAAGAGAAAGGGCTGAGATATAAATATAAGGATGATCTACTTGTACGGAGTACAGTAAAAGTCAATGACGACCGCTAGCATCTGCAGGGAGGGATCTGCTGCATCGGCAGTATACCTCCGTAGAAGTCGTGCACGGACAGTTTTGGCCAGTTAACAAAAATAAGCTTAATCTTGTGAACATCAAGAAAAGAACTTCACCACCCGTCTTCTGTCCAACAGACTTTGCGAGACGAATAATTGACGCTTCTCGACGCGTCAGCTATGCTGCTGACGCCGCACCATCAATGTGAAGGGCTGTTGATGCTTAATAAGTTAGCATTCACGCGAAGTCTATGCCTAACCATGAATTGCTGCACATGACAGAAACATGGTCTCCAAGATCCTTTGCGTGGCAGAGAAGCCTTCTATTGCCAAAGCCGTTGCAAACCATCTATCAGGAGGCCAGGTTCAAATAGTGAGTACCTGGGGAAGGACCTCAAAGCAGAAAGGATCCTAGCTGAATGATTCAGCGCAACTCCGGCAACCAATACATCAAGAACTACTGCTTTGATTTCAACTTTGGAGGACGATGGGGCCATTGCAATGTGGTCATGACATCCGTCGTGGGCCATTTGACCGGTGCCGAGTTCGACCAGGAGCACACACGGGACTGGAAATATCCTCCTGCTGAGACACTCTTTTCAGCCCCTGTTTACATCACAGTTGACAAAGTCTGTGACTGAATCTTTCTGCAGAACTGCAACTAGCTAACAATTCCACCCAGGATAAAGAAGATATTGCAGCCAACATCAAAAAGGAAGCGAAGTTTGCTCGTGCTCTCTTCATTTGGACTGATTGTGACCGAGAAGGAGAGCACATCGGCGCCGAGGTACGGTCTCAAGCTTTGGAAGGAAATGCCAATATTCAAGTCAAGAGAGCTCGATTTAACAACATCGAGAGAGCGTAAGTCCCATTCCCGCAGCCTATTGCTCTATTCTAAGTTGCCACAGTCATGTCATTACCGCCGCCAAGAATCCCATTGATCTCGACGATCGCCTGGTAGATGCTGTGTCAGCCCGCATTGAGCTGGATTTAAGAATTGGCTCTGCCTTTACAAGAATGACGACTCTTGCCATTCAGCCTTTGGGTGGTACTCTGGCCGTTGACGAAAATGGAAAGAGGAGAGTTGTGAGCTATGGTAAGCTTCTCCCAGTATATTTCAAAATGCCACCATACTAATTCCGTCCGTACAGGATCCTGTCAGTTTCCAACTCTAGGATTTGTAGTCGACCGCTATTTCAGGGTAATCAATTTTATCCCAGAGCCATTCTGGGGTATCAGTGTCAACCATAGACGAGACAATATCGATGTTCATTTCTCTTGGAAACAGGTGCATCTTTTCGATCGTGCAATAGTGACCATTCTGTTCGAAAGGTGTATTGCAGCGAAGATAGCGAAAGTCATCAAAGTCCAAGAGAAGCCGACGAAGAAATGGAAGCCTCTGCCCTTAACTACGGTTGAACTCCAGAAGAATGCCAGTCGGTTTTTGAGGATGGATAGTCAACGTGCAATGAAGATTGCGGAAGATCTCTACAACAGAGGGTTCATCAGCTATCCTAGAACCGAGACTGATCGTTTCGACAAGGGCATGAATCTCCGAGCTTTAGTTGAGAAGCAGACCCATGACGGTCGATGGGGACCATTTGCTCAAAATTTGGTCAATGGGGGATTTCAGCAGCCACGAGAGGGAAGAAATGACGATAAAGCCCATCCACCAATCCACCCTGTCACGTATTGCGCTCCTACTGCACTGAATGCCGACGAAGGAAAAGTCTACGAATTCGTCACTCGCCGATTCCTAGCCTGCTGCTCAGAAGATGCCAAAGGCCAACAGACCGTCGTCGAAATCGAATACGGGAGCGAGATCTTCAGTGCTCACGGGTTGATCGTTCTAGAAAGAAACTATTTGGATGTGTATCCCTACGATAAGTGGACTAGCAGCACGATTCTACCGAGATTCACACTGGGAGAGAGATTTGAACCGACGGAGGCTTTGATGACGGAGGGGAAAACGGGACCGCCTTCATATCTTACGGAACCCGATCTTATCGCTTTGATGGATGCGAATGGCATAGGTACGGACGCTACAATGGCCGAACACATTGCCAAAATCCAGGTGCGAAATTATGCCTTCACGAGACCTGTCGGAGGCGGCAGAGGCGGAAACGCGATGGTGGAATTCATACCCTCCACTCTCGGTGTGGCACTGGTGACGGGCTACGATCAAATGGGCTTCGACATCAGCCTTAGCAAGCCATTTCTACGGAAAGAAATGGAGTCACGAATGAAAGATATCTGCGAGGGTCGAATAACGCGACGAGATATGATGCGGGAGAATATTAGGCAGTACAAGCGGGTTTTTGATCAATCTACGGAGAGGCTGGATGTTTTGAGAGCGGTACGTATCTTCATTCTTGCGATGTTTAATATGAATCGTTAAGAGCGAGACTGATGGGGTTATTAGGCTTGTAGGAGATATGTTCAGGGTGTCGGCGCATGAGTATGAGGATGACATAAATTATGATACCCTAATGTTTATGACATCGCATGGATGGATGCGCTTTCGCTTGAACCCAACATTGTTAAATATACCTACGTCAAGACCAGACCCATAACCTAATTAAAGCAGGACGAGACCAATCACTTCCAAGGCGTGTATTTCTGCTTGTATTTCTCCAAGCGAAACGATCCGTACAACAGAGTTGAGGTAAGCGGTTCTTTCAATCATCAGGGATGATGCAAGTTTACAATTATACGTGTACACGCCTTGAGCCCCTCCCTCCCCTCCC